>JADGIL010003166.1:439-14435 GCA_020352625.1 Cactoblastis cactorum
CCAGGGGGGTCACAGGAGCGTTACCGGTCTTTAAGGGATCTGCACGCTCTTTTCTTGAAGGTTCCGATGTGTAACTATTTATTGAGCTCCGACGTTTCGGATACTTTTCAGCATCCATCTTCACGGAAGTCTTCTATGGGAGTGTGGTACTTCCCCGGACGAGCCGGCCCATTCGTGCTACAGGCTAAAAAATAAGCCTGTAGCTGGCTCCGCACCCTACAAGTAATGGCTCCATACAACTACTAGCAGTGGCTCCATAACACTACAACTATACTATGAACTATACTATTTATACTATGACAAGAGAACTTCTTGATCCCGGAGTAAGATAGCCTTTTTATCTCGTGATTTCACACGAAGATGGCGGAGGATCGCTAATTAAGCTGAAAAGAATTTTTAAATGGTGCTTAAATCAAGTGCTTGTATTGAAGCATTTGTTTGTTTAAATAAGTAAATAGTAAATAAATAATCTAATCTAATTTTGAATTGACTTTCTTATGTATCTAAATAAAAATGCTGAAGCGAAAAGGGACATTTTAACGTTTAGATCTACTTTTTTAAAGATAAGGTTTAATCATATATCGCTATTGAAATACTCTGACCATTGACAAACAATCGGCTATTTATATACATTATTCGAGATCTGTATTTCCTGTATTTGTGATCATTGGACGAGAGTATTGGGTTTGCAAACCACAGAGCGTGCTGCTGCTCGCTGCGGCGAGCTTAAAGCTTTGGACCAGCTGATACAACTAGTGTGGTGTGTTTTAATTAATTTACAATACAGCAAATAAATTTAAAAAGCTAATGAATTGATTCAGGTGCTTTGTGGATGTCAAAGTAATTTTTACCACATTATCATGAGTGCTTGCTTCAGCCTTCAGTTTTTTTCTTTTAGCTACTACTGTTAGATACGTACTGTTAGATACCTACTGTTAGATACGTACTGTTAGATACGTACTGTTAGATACCTACTGTTGGATACCTACTGTTAGATACCTACTGTTAGATACCTACTGTTAGATACCTACTATTAGATACCTACTGTTAGATACCTATTGTTAGATACTTACTGTTAGATACCTACAGTATTACGTCTTTTTTTATCTATTCCGTAACTATCCAATCGTGTGTCACCTGATGGTAAACGTCTTTATTTATTATGGTTAGACAGGGTAAAAAATCGTGAGGTTTGTGGAAGGGAGAGATATAGTAATAAGTTTTTAGTCCATCCTTATGATAAGAATCTTCTATTTAAATCCCTTTCTCTTGATTGAATTTTACAATCTGCAATGGAAGAGAAGCAGATACATTCTAAAATTTGCCCACTGCTGGCCATATCCCTTCTTAGCTGAGGAATGCGTGGCTTTCTCAATTTCGAATTTCTTTAGACGTGATCTTTTAATATCATTACTATTTCAAAGTTAATGCTTGAAGTTGTGCAAATACGTACAAAACAGGAAGTTAGTTTTAAAATATGGTAATTATTCACCACTAATTAATTACTACTACCTTACTACCTTAATTAATTTTACAGGAAAGAAAGTTGCCAAGTCTTTCGTTATAATTTCGTAGAACTTGCGCAACACAGAGATACCGTAGCGGCGTAGCATTCGTAGTGACTTCGTAGAACACGTAGCACGTCATGAAAACACGTTGTGAACTTGTAGGCGTAAAAAATTACAGTTTTATGGTAACTTGTTATGCTTTCTAAGAAAAAATATGGTGGGAGTTGATTCTCATGAAAGAATGAATGTTAATAAACTTATCTATAAATATATACGAGTATATAAAAGCTAAAGGCCTGACTGACTGACTCACTCATCCCGAAATATAAGAAACTACAATCGCTAAAGGTCTGAAATTTTACATAGGGGTTCCTTCTAGGACGTAGGTGTTCGATAAGAAGGGATTTTGCAAAATTGGGAACTATGGGATGCGGAAAAAGCTAGTTAGAAACATTGTCATCAACCTTTATAACAAAAAAGATAAGTTTTTTATCTTTTACTCTTTAATCAAAAGTAATTAATTTATTTACTGTGGGATTAATTTTTATGGGCTTATGAAGATCACAAAAGATATTTTCTGCGAAGAGAAATTCTTCACAGAAAATTTCTTTTGATCTTTTCATCTTCATGAGACCATAAGTATTATTATATTAATTTTTTTTTTTTGTAATTTTTGTGATAAAAAAATATCGTAAACAACGATAAAAACTAAAAAATTTACCAAAAATATACAAAACCCAAAAGCAGTTCTTTTTCCTTTGCTCAAGGGATTCATGTAAACACCTTTTGGATTTAAATATAAGGTAAATGGCTGTCTCTTGAGAGACTAATACGTAACATTGTTTAACAGGCGTATTATCTAACCTTTTAGAGATCGTATTTATTTATTTTGATGTTGTTTTGTCTAAATAGGCGCAACTTCCCCGCCCTCCCCATTTGGGGAGGACCCCATTTGGTGAGGAGGGAGGGAGCGGCCCTCGAAGGCCGGCAATAAATCTGTGAGCTCCCGGGTGTTGCAGGTGTCGGCGGTGATCACTTAATATCACGTGAGCCGCCTGCTAGTTTGCCTCCCTCTTTCATAAAAAAATAATAATATGATTTATATGTCTAAACTTTAAGAGATGTATTAAATTATTTTTCTGTACTCTTACAGATTTACAAAATCACAATCAGGGTGAGCTGTGACCACCCCTGAATTGTCTAAAATATCCGTTTATGTTTATCGTAAATCCCAAAAGATTTGAAACATTTTATTTAAGGCTTATATTTCGTACGTGTCGTATCCTAACAATCATGGCAATTTTAAATCCCTCAAATCTCGCAATTCTGGTGCCCTTTGCTCTTTCACGTATTCAGTGTAATTCGAAAATGTTTTCACATATAGCCTCTGAAGGTTATAGAGGTAAAATTACAAAATAAATAGGAAACTGGTTGAAATTTTATCTGAAGTTACATAACTATGGAGAATGGTTTAAATCTAGTTCTGAAAATTTGTGTTTTTCAAATATAGTCCTTAGTTAAATTTACAATGAAGTTAAGTTATACGAGTCATAATTTAGCCCCAAAGTAAGTTCGAGACTTGTGTTTGGGGACTAAACGATACTATTTATAATAAATACACATATAGATATACATCCAAGAGCCAGTTCAATCAGACAAAGGTTATCCATCGTAACCTGACCGGGGATCGAAACCGAGACCTCCTCATTTCTCATTTCATTTATTTATTGCGTTTCATAATGTACATACAAAAAGCTATAACTACAATAAGAGTAACTTAGTACGCACAATATGAACCCTGTCGGGTATTAACAGTGAAAAAAAAATTGGAACGGCAGTAGTTCCTGAGTAGCAGTCAGCCGTTACACCACGGAGGTCGTCAAATATAGATAAATAGGTCATCTTATACAGATAAATATCTAAGACCGATGATCCTATCCTATTATTTTCATGATTACCTGACCTAGGATCGAATCCGGGATCTCTTCTGGACTTTTGGTCTCTTTTGAGTCAACGCGCCATCTTTAAATTTTTATTCATTCAACATTTTAACAGACAAATAAACGCAAAAAATTAGACTGTATAATGTAAATGTGTCAACAAATATTTGTATTTATCTTTCAACTTTGTTATAATTCAGAATTGAACAATTATTTCTGCAAATTACATTTTGTGATCAATTTATTAATATAAATTCAAATAAAGAGGAGGTGTTTCTTTGTTTTCAACGTTTATTATTAATTTTTTTTTTATTTCATTAATTACGAAGGTGTAAGGACCAGCGTGTTAAATTATAATTAAGTCTTTTTTTTAAACGCCTACAAACATTATAAAATGTATCCATATTTTTAGTTATTATTAGTTCGATTTCGAGAAAACTTGAATAATAGAAATACAGATTCAGTATCACGTTTTTATCTATTACGGAGTAGACAGAGCCGAGAGACGTAAAACTTAAAGGCCACGTTTAGCTGAATGGTAGGCTTATTAATGGAGATTCAAATAGTCTCGTAATGAGAGGTTGCTACCTAAATATAATAATGGTTAAAATATAAATATTAACAAGTAATTAAATTAAAAATTTAAAAAGCTCCCGACTCAATATAACTACACATACGTCAAACTTACTCCTCTTTTGCGTTAGGGGGTAAACATAGCTAAGAACACTCTTTATGAAGTCATCTTTCTAACAAAAAATAAATTGCCTTAATCGGTTCACCCGTTTGGATGCTATGATGCCACAGACAGAATGACACATACACACACACACACACACACACACACGCACGCACACGTCAAATTTATAATACCCCTCGTTTTGCGTCAGGAGTTAATAAATGTATACTATGTCTCATGGCACGTTACCATTACCTATACGCATACCTTTTGTTCCTATCTTTAATGACTTCATGACTGATAGCATCGGATTATTTCCGGCATTATTGTGAACTACGTGATACGCAACAAACGTTTTATCAAAGAAAAAGTTGACGGCGAAGGCCGTGGAGTTATCAAGATAAGCAATGAACAACGCTTTGGATGCCAACTTTTATATTTTGATATACTCGTAGAATATGTACCACAAAAACTAAGACCACCGGTAGATCGAGCAGTCTTGTGGTGGTATGAAAAAAATGATGATTTGAAGTTTTGTGTTTGTACTGTGAATTACAGGGTCATACTTAGATGTACTTTCATAGGCGAACGACCTTTCACTATAGCTATAATAGCTAAATATTTATTTTACCAATAAGGCAACCAGAAGCATAGCGTGGCCTTACGACGTGTCACGGCTCATGACTCTGTCTTCTTCTTAAGAAATGAAGACTTGTGTAACTGTTTGTGTATATTGTCTTCACTCTGTATCAGACGTGCTACTGTCTAACCGAACGTTTGTAAATGGTGCCAGTATCAATAAACAAATTACCAGACGTCGAATTTTGGTTTGATTTCCTGTGAATTGGAGTTGCGAATAATTAGTTTCGTGATTAATGTTTATTTGTTAAATGTTGTTCATTTGAGATCCAAATTTCAGAAGAGTTAAAACAGCTTTTTGTTTTCTTAAGCCTTTCAGAGGTCGGTTTCTTGCCCTAATAAATTAACTAAATTAATTTAAATTTTAAATGGACAGCTGTTTGTTTTATAGCTAATAGTTCTTTAAAGATCTCGTCTACATATACTTCTTTATCAGATTTAAAGTCATATACTTACATACGTATAAATTATATAGAGATACAGTATCATGTGTTTATCACTTACGGGATAGACAGAGCCAAGATTCACGAAGCTCGAAGGCCATGCTTATTAAAATGGTGGGCTTAGTGGTGGAATGGAGATTTAGAAATAGTGACAGGTTGCTACCCTATCGCCTAAGAGAATTCCGGTTTCAAGCCCTATCCCTTGATTGAATTTTACAATCTGCGTCAGAAGCTGCAGCTGGCACATTCTACGTTTTTCTTTCGATCCTTAACCTTTTTTTTTATGTCAGAGGGAGGCAAACGAGCAGGTGGCTCACGAGATGTTAAGTAATCACCACCGCCCATAGACAACTGCAACACCCGCGGGGTTACAGAAGCGTTGCCGGCCTATAACCTATGTATATATACCTCCGCCCTCCCTATTTGGGGAGAGCGCTCCGCCCTCCCTATTCCCTATTAGATTTTTTATAGGCCGTTGGGCCTTATAATTATACCTATTTGTAAAAAAAACAATCCGAATGGACGGTTTGACATTTATATAAGTTCTATTCACGAAGGTGATGACGCGAGTAATGTAAAGTTAGGCAATCGAACCGTTTGTTGTTCTGATTATAAACATCACATGTGATTTGTAAATATGAAATTTCTATATCAATTGCCGCGGTTTCGCTTATGTTACTCCAAAAGGCCAATCTATATCTGTGCCAAATTTCGTCAAAATCGGTGAAATGTATTTGTTACAAACGAAAAATACAAATCTTTTGTTTTTATTAGTATGGATGACAAAGTATAAAGTGTACAACAGCTAGACTCACAATCCCGCTAAAAGTGTCCTCGGCAAAACACTGCTCTTCGCTTTTAAATGAGCAGACCTCAACTAGTCTCGTTAGTTTGACGCGGTTTCAATACACACATTAAAATTTATTTTTCTAATACACGATCCTGGAAATGTAACTTTGTTGAAATAATCATAGTAGTTTTTATCTTGAATTTTTGTTTAATTTTGTTCGTAACTGTAAACCTAGTTTTTTATTGTCGATCGAAGACAACATATATATTTTTCTTATTTTTGTTTCATATCAAAGTTTTTAGTGCATTAGAAAGTTTACGAAGGAAGATCCTTTTGAAATCGAAGTAATACTGACTCTAAACACGTCTCACTTTTTTGCATAAATTGTCTAGCTACTCGTATGTACCTACCACGAGTAAGTCTTCAACTGCCTAAAGTTTATCTAGTGGGTAGTTTACCTATTATTACAACTTTCGTATAGTTTTGACTTGAAGTGACGTTTAGACAGTTTGCTTTATAGTTAGTTGGCGTCTTCGGAAACTTTGGTAGTTATGCACTTTGATATTAATATTAGTATAGAAATGAATGTGAGAGTTTGTCAATCTGTTTCGCTTTCACGGATAAACTGAATCAATTTTATCTGGTGTATGTAAGTTGGAGATCCAGGTTCGAAGATAATTTTTGCAAAAATCACCATTACAGGTCTGAAAAGGGAGATTACATTATGTATTAAAAAATATATATTGTAATTAAATTTATAACGAATAACTCTTGTAGTATAGTTGGGAGTGTAATCCTATAGTTCGGAATTTGGGATATAGTAATCGTAGAAAAATATAGAACGAAAAAAATAGGCAGCCCGAAAACATTTATAAATTTTTATTCCTATATCGCAATCATAAAGCTATAAGCACATTAGCACATATTTCTGAATCCCTATTCAACCAATAAGCCCACCATTTTACTACGTGTGGCCATCGAGCCTCACAACTCTTGGTTCTGTCTACCCCGTAAGGGATAAAGACGTAATACTATATCTGACAGCCTCCCACACATCCCAACCGCAAAACTAATAGATGTGTCGTGATAGCTTCGCAAATTCAATTACAACGGCCGCAACTGGGTGTCGCGGCCATTTTGTTATGAAAATGTGGACATAACGCCATTTGGGATTATTTCCGACGCGGATTCACGGTCACCTTGCCTGCCAAGATTTAGTTTTGTTATTAAACTGCTTTGGATTTTGAGATTGTAAGTTTAGAAATAGGGGTTTCGCTGACAAGAGGCTTGGGTAAATAATATTTACATAAGGTGAAACAAATGAGTACTTATTTTAATTAACTACCTGTGAAATAACTTCCATTGAGTTACTTTGTAGTTAACAATTAAACTAAATTCTTCTAAAAAGTCTATGGAAAAAGGATTTAATTTTGCCCCTATTATGGTGCCTTCCGATATAGCCATGAAAGCTATCAAATTACAAATGTCCGACAGCTGAATTTGGTTAGAAATCTGAAATACAACTCTAAAACACAAATGACACACACATACAGACGTCTTTATAACACCCCTCTTTTTGCGTCGGGGGGTTAAAAATGCACAGCGCGACACGCGATCACTTGTGGAACTAAAAATCGGTATCATCTTCGACACGCGCTCACGTAGCGTCATCTGTCACAAGAACTTATAGTTCTTTACTGATGTTTGTGACGTTGACATGAGATAGCGAGTTCGGGCGAAACAAATACAATAAATAAACTAGCTAAGCAAAGCATTATAATATTTATACTGCTGAGTTTCTTTCGGCGTGTTCTTATCAGTAGTGGTCGTTCCGAAACGTTGGTAGTTTGTAGCTTTGCAATCAATAAATAAATAGTAAGAAGATGATTTTAAAGTGTGAATATATGACTGATTTGAATAAAAAACTTTGGGTTATTGCAAATTTTTATTCCTTTCCCCCTCAATTTTACATCTTAACATGCTTTTAAATTACGTTGTACCCCAAAACTAAGGAGTTTTTCTGTAAATTACACCACAATTTACATTTTATAGATTAGTGTCAGCTTCCTTCTCGCTTTTGATAAATAAACACGCAGAAACTTGATGTCGCCCCATCAAACCAATTCTCTGTTGCCATTATTATTATTCAAACTGGAGAACAAACTTGGGACCGGCAATTAGTAGATGTAGGTAATTGCAATTCTGAGCGATCATTAGTTAGCTTTTGGAAACATTTATCAAATCAATTAAAGTGTAAAATGACGCTTAGAAATGTGATTAATTTAGGTGTCAAATTTTGATCTGAAATAGAATTTCTAAATCGATCCTTTGTGCTGTTTCAAGACAGAAAGGAAAGCGTATATTTTGCTAGTTGCTTCTCTTCCTATACAGATTGTATAGCTTTTGGAAACATTTATCAAAATCAATTAAAAGTGTAAAATGACGCTTATGAAATGTGTTTAATTTAGGTGTAAAATTTTGATCTGAAATAGAATTTATTAATCGATCCTTTATGCTGTTTCAAGACAGAAAGGAAAGCGTATATTTTGCTAGTTGCTTCTCTTCCTATACAGATTGTAAAAGTTAATTAAGGGAAAGGGCTAGCAACTTCCTACCTTCCTGTTTCCTACACAGTAATTTTATTTATTGTCATCAATTTCATGTTTATATTTACATTATTTATGCCAAATGTTCATTAAAAAAAGTCCATTATTTTAATTAATATATTGAAATTTAATTATTATATATAATAGGTATTAGGTTTAGATGAATTGTAATTATTATAATAGGTATTTTTGTAAAATTTACGTAAAAAAATAAAACATTTGAACAAGAAACAAATGGCTGTAAGTACTTATTTCCAAATCGCTTTGTTACATAAATAGGCTTTTCCTAGGAGACTTCTAGAATATCGATATACATTGATTAAATGGCTGAGGCTGTCATAACGAAGATAAAAAACTGACGTATTACGCCAAAACATAAATAAAGTTTATGTATTGGCGTAATACGTCAGTTTTTTTATATGTACTCAGTGTGGATAAAAGGTCATAAATATAAAATACTAATAGTAAAATTTATTTTTTCCATCTCCTGTAAGGGCGATTTTCGCGCGTTATTTCCTATACTTTATTGAATTAGATGAGAGAGAACAATGTTGAAGTATTGTTATTATATAAAACATACGTATAACAATACGTATGTTTTATATTGAATTATAAAGATTCCTCTCAAATTGCGTTTCGTATTCGTTGAGCTCCCCAATGGGTTTCAGAAATATGAAAAAATATCATCTATATACATCCTACAGGGGAGTAAAGTCTCGAACTAACTACGTCTATATGTATACACATTTTTGTTAATATTTATAATCTAAATATAGATACTAATATTATAAAGCGGAAGAGTTTGTTTGGTTGAACAAGATTATCCCTGGAACTACTGGTCCAATTTGACAATTTTTTCTATTCATAGATAGTCCAATTTATCGAAGAAGGCTATATAATACTTTTATCCCTAAAATTCCCACGGGAAAGGGAATATAATAAGTGAAACAACGGGGCGGTCGCTAATAAATAAATGATCAATGAAATGATTGACCAAATTTTGAACCCGATCATGGCATAATGCAAAATTAAATTTTTCTGATTGACTTGAGTCTTGGATATTTATCTATACATTTGTATGTATATATATTTCTTATAAAATATAGTATCGTTGAATTAGTATCCCATTCTTCCATACAAGAGTCGAACTTATGTACATGTATGACATCTAATAGTGTTTGATTGGCTTTGTCTGTTCCGAATTAAGCCCTGTTCATAATTGATATTAAGCGCTCTTACTCACTAAGCGGTTAACCACAGGGCCACTAAAGGCGAGGTTGACCGCTTTTTCATTTTATTTTAATATATGGATGGATTTATTTGTGATCGTACACACTTAACGCAAAGCAAATTCATATAAAAATGAAGCGGCGTGGTTAGAAGCAGAGCGTCTAGCTTTTAAATTTGTAAGATACAAAAATAATATAATATGATACCGAGATAAGTATATGTATTTTCCCTACATTTATTTTTATTACAAAAATATCTCAAATCCCATTACGCATCATCTCGTGAGCAAAATTGCGTGCCGTGCCGCCATTTTGACAGGTGTCCGTAAACTTGACATTTATTTGGGCTTTATTATCTTTTCATTTAACGATCCGTTCCACTACCACCTTTCCGTATTATTCGTATCTTCAAGTTGATTGATCGTTATACTTATGTCAACATTCGTTAAGTATCAATTGTTATTCGCAATTTACCCAAGTAAGAGTAGGTTTCGGCATTGAAACGATAGGGATCACATATTCACTTAAACATAGAAATTTAATTAGTTGAAGGAGTTGTCTTTTTTGGTAAAAAACCAATAAGTTGCCTGTCACAACAACTTCATTACATAAATTCAAAAATAATCTTCATCAATGGCTAGTGTTTTATTAATATAATATATCTCGCTACATACTTATTGCTTTAATCGTTTAATATATTATTATAAGCATAATAAGTTAAGCAAAAATAAAACATACATAGAAGGTCGGTATCCTAATAGTAGTAGTATCCTAGTAGTAGTAGTATCAACAATATTATATTTTGTTCTTCTCTTGAACACGATCAATTTAGTGATTTTCAAGGGAAGATAGAAAAGGGCTTACTTTATTCTAATAGAGACTTCATCGTTGATTTCCATCAGGTTAGACTGAGGTAAAATGCACTCGAATTTTTTTAAAGATAAAAGAACTTCGCCTAATATTTGTGGAAGCATAAATTGCGATGTAGAAATTTTCATAAAAGTAAATTGCAAGGGATGAGCGTAAAAGGGCGGCTTTTCATTTCATTGGCATTATTTGCATACTTTAACAACGGGCCAAACTCAAAGCATTTTCTAAGCCTGATATACTCATTATTAATATTATTATCAATTAGTTAATAATGAATTATTAATGAATTTTATATCCACGTAAGCCATAAAATGATATCTCTGTTTTTTTTATACTTAAAGTTAAAATTAAAATACAGAAAAACCAATATTCAAGAATTTGAATTATTATTTTTTTTATTTTAACCGAATTCAATAAGGAGGAGGTTTTCAATTCGGCCAGTATTTTTTTAATGTATGTACATCGAATACGACGACGTTTCTGGTCTGATTTACGTATGTAGTTCTTTTTTATTCAACGCAGAATGTTTGCCATTAGGTCCCATGTAAATTTTATTCTGTTTGGCCTTGTAGTTTTCATTTTTTATATACTATACAGAGTCGTATATTGAACAAATAATTAAATTAAAAATTAAAAAACTCTTTCCACACAATATAACCAAAATTCACGTCAACCTTACCTTTTTGCGCCTGGAGTTAAAACATATCTAAGAACACTCGATGACAAAAAAAGAATTATCTAAATCAGTTCACCTGTTTTGGATGCTATGATGCCATAGACATAATGACACACACAAGTCAAACTTATAACACCCCTCGTTTTGCGTAGTTTAAAAATAGACATTCTCGTGGTATTACATAGTATAAGTGCTTTTTCATTTACATGTCTTCATTTTATTCTGAAGAAAACACATAAAGTTTTCTTTTATCGTGGCAGACAACCCCTGATTATGTAAACACAGATGCCAGCTCTATGTCAACAAATCCAAGAGGAAAAAAGGCTTTTTATTTAGCTCTGATTTTGTGTATTGTTCCAATTGGAATTGAGACGGTTATTTAACGTGCACGAGCTATTCTTATTCTTTTGAGGTAAAAACGGAATTTATTTATGCTACTCAGGCTTAAACTGAAGATTTATTTTGGAAATGATTGCCAAATACTCGCTGTTTTATCCATGGCTAAGTTTGACTTTGTATATATTTATATTAAGTTATTTTCAAAGTATAACTTTGAACTTTTTGTTATACCATTTCTGGCTATTGTATTTTTCTGTGATACTTTGGAAACTTATGGAGTTTAAATTACCTTTCTGTTTCATAATTTTATTTTCTATTAATACTTGGTTTTCGCTGTAAGTGCTCCTAAATATAAATACATTGACCGACTATACAAAAAGCCTGTAATAGCAAGCCAAGGCTTATATCTCGAATGTTTCATATTTCTCTAAGCAATAAATAAAAATAGATTTCATATAGAAAGTTAAAGTGTAGGTGGAGCTACATTAAAAAGCTCTCAGCGTAAGCTGTTGACCACAAACCACTTTTGCAGTATCACTGATGTTTTCTGAGATGATAAAAGTACGGATTATACGATCCCGGGTGAATTCTCGTTTTAAAATAACTTTGTGTGTTTACTGAACGGATTTCAGCTTGTGTGCTGCTGTCTGTATAATTACTAAAAGAAATTGTCTTCGGAGAAAATGCTGCAATGGAAATTTTTTATTTAGTTTGTTACTAAGATTATTGCACATTTTAATATAGTAATAATTTATTTGTTGACGACATTTATTAATTACAATTAATTTATTTTAAAAGGACTAGAATCTAGATCTTATTGTATAGAATTTGATTGCAAACAAGTATTTTAAATAAGTATTTTTAAAAAATTATAACTTAAGGTATATTTTAAGTATTCCAGTTTATTTTGTAATTTTGTTATTTTTAGTTACTGAAAAACGTCTTATTTAAATACTTTTAAGACGATTTACAAAACAAGAAAAGTTGCCAGTTAAATTTGGACTTACGGGCCTAGAAGTTTTTAGCACGCCTACCTACATTGCTAATTAATGATGGAATTTTTCGTTTTCCTTATGGACATAACACAAAATTTGAGTAAGTACCAAATTACACCTACATTTAATTACAATAAATTACATTTGTTAGACAGAAATAAATAAATAGATTCGTATGTAATGAATAGATTAAAAGGTAAATATCGAAATTTTATGGAATGCTATCCTTACTTTATTTTTCAAAATCAAACTGCACAGTTTTGTAGTGGTTCTTTGAATACATCTACCTTCCAAACTTAAACCGCATGCATGCATAGTCTCCGAATAAAATGACTGTGATATATGGACAGACGGACATGACGAAAACATAAGGGTTCCGTTTTTGCCATTTGGTACGGTACCCTAAGAAAGTACCTCAACGATATTAAATCTATATTATACATACAATAATGTTGTAACTAAGCTATGTCTTACGTGAGACTTCAATAAATATAGTATGGGGGCTGGGGGGTCTTTATACCTCTAGAGAAGTCAAAATTATTATTTTTTGACTATTTATCTGAATGTTCACGCAGAAACTACTAGAAAATAAGACTGGAAGCCATAAATCTTTACCCTTTCTTCGAAAGGGCTTTCACATATTATAATACAGTTACCCAATCCGAACTTCACCCTAACATAATGATGTGAACCGTGGTTACACTCAAGTACAAGATTAGTTGAATCAACATCAAGTTGCGGTGATTACTTGTAGATTACTTAGCGAACTGATGAGAAAACTTGTCTGAATGTTACTTAGTCAACTTCAATTTGAAAACAAATTTGATTTAATAACGGCGAGAGAAGGGTTTGGGACCAAAGTTTATTTTGATAACATTCAAGTGAAGTCTAAGTACTGTAATATTATCACTACATAGTAAAAACAAAGTCGCTGTCTGTCCCTATGTTTTTTAATTGATTTTTTGAAAAGGGGCTTTTTTGATTGATAACGAGAATCTAGTTATTTAATAAATATGTATATTTATCGTCACCGAAAATATAGCAGTTAACCTTACGGAGTTCCTTCATTGAGAGTCGATTCTGGGTGCATCATCAGGTCGCACTTGTCATTGTCACGGTTAATAAAGATACATGCCAAATTTCAGCTTAATCGGACACTTTTTTTTATTTCAGAGGCAAACGAGCAGGCGGGTCACGAGATGTTAAGTGATCATCGCCGCCCATAGACAACTGCAACACCAACGGCATTACAGAAGCGTTGACGGCCTATAAAAAATCTCCGCCC
>JADGIL010003170.1:0-19492 GCA_020352625.1 Cactoblastis cactorum
CGCAAACGACGATAAAGCCGTGACATTATCTATAAGTAAATTATATTTACCCGGTGACTAATTATTTCACTCACGAATTTGGAATCTTTTACTGTTTAAGTCCTAAAGGCACGCAATTATTTGACCCAATTTCAAGAAGATTAAGATTCATCAATAAGAGACACGGAAATGTTTATGTCGCTTTTAAGGGAATTAGAAATACCTAATTAAGTTATTTATAAAAATGTATATATATGGGTCAAATACAATTTAAGAGGCAATATGAATATTTATTACGCAACTTCAATCCGCGTAACTATTTCCAATCTTTTTTTTTTTTTTTTTAAGTTGAGTATCGTGATTTAATCTACACCAGATTTTTTGGATTATACTTCCTTTTTTCCTTGGTTATACAACTGTGAATTTCACAGTATCCCAAAACACTAGTTTTGGACTTACTTTGGGGCTAACTCGATTTGTATGAATTGTCCTCATTTATTTATTTAATTTTAGTCTAGTTACAATTTTATAGATAACTAACTGTGTACACCCGCTAGTGACTGCGACCTCGTCAATGTAGAATAGTCCGGTGGTTTAGCCGTGAAAGCGGAAAAGACATGATTTACATTTACAAACTTTTACCACCCATTTTAAAACATTGGGGGTCGATTTTGTAAAAAATACCTAGCCTATGTTTAAACCCCGCGTTCAAACATAGGCTAGGTTTTTATAGCTTTTATTTTATAATAATAATATATTAAAAATTCTTTATTTTATATTTATTTTATAGCTTAACTATATACATTCCAAACATTTAAAGACTTTCGTATTTATAATATGAGTTTGGATAAATGAATGAAGTTTTAATTGTCCTATTTAAATATTATCGTATTAAATTAGTAGATATTCCTCAAAAATTTTATCCTAAATATTTCGTCTAAAATGTATCACTACTTACATTAAATGAAACCAACAATTCTACTATATATTTTTCAAAAACTCAAAGCTAAAATTAAGCATTCATATTTATGTTGGGTATAACGTGTAGTCCGCCGTGTAGACGGCAATAAGGATCAGACTAAACATAAAGAGTGCATTGGCTAGAGAGAGAGATATTCTAAAATGAAATATCTACTTGAACGAGACACCTTCATTATTTTGTGTAAGTTCGTGTAGACTTTTATTAGGTAGATCATGCATTTTCCATAGATAGATCTCCCACACATTCGCATTGCAGTTTCCTATGATAGCCAGGACTAAAACGGCACAGGCACTAGAAGAAAACTGAGAAATAAAATTAAATACTAAGTTGTCTTCTTTATTTAAGAAAGCCAACAACGTTTCATCGTTACAAATATAAATAATTTTGTATGTAAGCCTAATAACAGGTTTTCCTATTCTATAATGTGCACAGTAAAGGTAGGTGGTTAAAACTTCATACACAATAGTACTTATATCTTAAATAATGAAAAGCAAAAAACATCATTTGCAATTAGCATATCCATCGAAATGTAATAATAAATGAAATAAAATCAAGGAAATCTGTTACCGTTTTAGAGTAGGAAGGAGAAATACTCGTACGTACACTTGCGTGGTCTACTTTACATACGTTTGTGCGATTGTAAATGTTTTGTCTCGTCTATGAACCTCGTTTAGGGTGCAGTGACACTGGTGGCTTAAAAATTAAAAAAGTTGCAGCATCGTTTACTTTTTTATACAGCTCATTTGGAATTTTATATTACGTAACATTTTTCTAACCTTTTTCAAATCGAAAGGTAACATTTGTAACGAAAAATAACTTATTTAAATCGATGTAATTTTTAAATCGTATTTTTAAAGACAATAGTTGCTCTGTGTAAAAATGGTATATTAATAGTAATAAACAGAAATGTTACTTTTAATGATCTGTGAACTCAATTATTTAAAAAAACATATTTTCGCTGAAGATGCAGCTGGAACTAGATGCGCTAAGGTGTTTCTTTTTTAAATCAGTGAAACAAATAATTAACTAGGAAAGTTTACTTGTATTCAACTAATTCCATTACGATTTAGAAATCTTCTCCAACCCTATTATAGATCTACTTATTCACAGTTCGTTAGTTGAATCAGATCGGTCGTCTATGGTATGAAATATCGTTACTGGCAATAACCAGTTAGTTATGTTCAGTTAGTTAAGTTTTACCTGGAAACAATATAATATAACGTTTTAATGCCTGTTTAATTATAATAACAAATATATACAAAGAAGCAGACAAACAAGCATGCGGCCCACTTAATGGAAAGTTGTCACCGCAACCGATCGATGATTTTTTTTGTAATTTACCTAATGATAGGCCACTGATTACTTATATTTTTTATTAGATTGCTTGGGAAAGTAATTTGTAACATTAAAACTTGAGTGATATTTTCATTCCAATATATACTCAACCAATTTTATCAACCAACTTCAATACAAGATTTATTAATACAATATTATTAGGTAGCATTATGTTTCTAATAACGATCGCCTCGCTGTTTTACTAGATTTAGGTATCTATATATAATTGTTTAAGTAGACACAAAGTTCACAATAAGCTAGTATAGATACAGTATCACGTCTTTATTATTAACGGGGTAGACTGAGCCAAGAATCATGAGAATCGAAGAACTCACTTTGCGGAATGGTGAACTTTCTGGCAGAATAGAGATTTAGATTTATAGCCTAAACAAAAAATCTCCTTTGCAAGTCATATCCCTTAATGACTTTTCCAATCATACATTCATTACATTCTACGTTTTTCTTTCGCTCCCAGACCAATATGAGAATAAGGATAGTAAATCACCAAAATTAAAATGCGACCGACCCTCTCTGTAACCGTACTCGGGACGACCTGTGTTTTGACGAAGGGCTTTTGAGCTCACTTAAGCGAATCCGACTTAAAAATGCGTAGTAAATTTGTCTAACATGGGACCCACCATTAAAAGTACGTATCATGATTAATTTAAACGCTGTAACAGTACAATCACCATTTAAGCTTGGGGCAATTTAACAGGCTCGTGTGAGTAAAATAGAAATAAATAAATAATGAAGGGATTTTCCTTTTGTGCGAGTACATTACAATGGAGTAGTGTGGGTATTAACTTTTTGTGATGTGGGTTCGTAGACATTCAAAGGATAAAATAATTAGAAACGATTTTGTAATTTAAGATGGGTATAGTCCATAATCTTTTCATGCTCTTTGAAATTTCTTGCATGTTCTTTGAATTTATTTACTTTTTCGTTTTGATTATTCCGGAAAAATGTATCTTTAATATTTTAGAGATTTAAAAATAATCTAAGTAGGACTAAATGCATGGATAAATAATGTGTAAAAGCGAAAGGTGTCTCGAAAAGAAAGTCGCTCATTCATCACGAAACCTGAGAAACTACAAGTGCTAAGTCATTTTTTTTGCACGGGGGTTCCTTTTTGGACATAGGTACTCGCTAAGACAGGATTTTTCAAAATTCCCATGGTATAGGGAATAACGGGACGCGCTGTATAGCCACGAATAAGATCTGGAAAAACATATTACAAATACTAGTTAGTATTCCGTCCTAACAGGATAGACGTAACAAAAGATCACGAGTTTAAAAGGACAAGTTCAACCGTGGGCTTTTGGAGTAACCTAAGAAACATCCATATTCGATTCCGAAGCTGAAAGTGTCCCTTTCATAAATATTTAATTTCTATTAAGACTACTTCCAAGGAGTAATTAATAATTAACAGCCCTTAGGCTACTCGGGAGCTTGATCCCCGGTTAGGTCAAGATGGAGAATGTGCTTTTCCTCACTGACCTAGGACTTGAATATAGTGTATAGTAGTGTATGAAATAAATGTATTTATTTCAAAATATAGTAACAGAACAGAATTAGTAACCCGTAACACAAATCTCGAACTTTCTTTGGGGCCAACTCAATTTGTAATTTGCCCCTATATATTTATTATAACACTAGCTTATGCCCGCGAAGTCGTCCACGAGTAACTACTTATTATTGTCTATATCTCGAGTTCTAAGCGGTGTACCCAGATGTAACAAACTCTATATTTTAAGTTAGACTTTCTACAATACAACTGTGAATCCATATCCATATAGAAGAACAAAGACCCATGTTTTCCCTTTAATATCTCCCAAATACAGACAAAGCTCGGTTACTTACAGTTATATTATACATGTGTATTCATTAAGATGTCAAACTATATCGCTTAAAAGTAATCGGAGACTAGACCAAAATAGAAAATCACTTTGTTCTACTATTAAATGTTATTTTTATACCTATCGTCGAAAAACAACTCTGATTGCCTAAACGGAGCGCTAAGACGGGATATTAGATTACAATGACATCCCTGTTTTCTACAAAGCAATTATTGCACACGAAGATAACCCATTTATGATATCCTACTACATACTACACTCGACGCGAAGATACAAGGCAAATTTTATTTATAAATAAAATATATTAGTAATATTAAAATTCATACTTAATAATAAATAAAAGTTATATAATAACCATTATAAACCTAATTAAATTTTCTTTTAAAAAAGAATTTGGTTGAAAATGTAATAGATAATTATTACAAAACTTGTTCAATTCCCTATAGAGACGTTCTCATGAAATCAAACAGGATATTAAAATGTCCGAAATATTAGTTGTAAAATTAAATTGCTGAAATAATGATATCCAAAATTATATTAACTATATAATTTTCCTAACTTTCGGGCATGATGTGATTATCTAAAAGCTAGCATTTCAAAAGTTACTTGTTCTACAGTAAAATTTTCAATTAATCTATTATTAAGTTTAGACGGCTCAAGGTCTAACGAAACTAACAAAGTTTCATAAGTTTGTAAAACGTTTGCTTGTTGTAGAGATTTGATACAACAAGCTACATTCTAAATTACATTGTGAAAATATCTTCATATCAGAATTACTTTCAATATTTTTTTTTTATATACAGATACAGTATCACGTCTTTATACCATACGGGGAAGACATAGCCAAGAATATTGAGGCTCGAAACCATTATTTTTTTATAATGGTGTTATAATATTATATTATTAGTGGAATCTAGATTAAGATAGGTATATGAGAAGAATTCGCTTTTGTAAGTCCTTTCTTAACTTTTACAATCTGAGCGGGAAGACCAGTTGTTGGTACATCATACATTTTTCTTTTACTCTCAAACCAGGTTAGCTTTTGATATCTTCAATATGAATATGAAAGGAAAAATCGCACAGATTAAGTTACACCAAAGTAAATTCGAGACTTCTATTTATTTATGATACTTAACTTTTTTTATGTAAGAGGGAGGCAATCGAGGTGGGTCACGTGATGTAAAGTGATCACCACCGCCCATAGACAACTGCAACACAAAAGCGTTGCTGGCCTATAAAAAACTCCCGCCTTCCCCAAATAAGGAGGGGATGAAGTTGGACCTCCGGCTCTCCCACTCACCGGACGGAGCATGGCGGCTAATAGCCGCCATTTAGGCGTCGGTCTTCTGTGGGAGTGTGGTACTTCCCCGAACGAGAATGATACTATATTTTGTGACTTATACATACAGTAACACGAGTTTAAGACTCTGTCTACCCCGTAAAGGTTTATCCTTACAGAGTCTTTAACTCGCAAGAGACTCGAGGGCCACGCTTAGCAAAATGGTGGGCTTATTGGTGGAATGGAAATTCAGAAACAGTGACAGGTTGCTAGCCAATTCCTGTTTGAAGTCCTTTCCCTTGATAAGCTATTACAATCTGCGCGGAAAGAGCTGGCAAATTCTTCTAACGTTTTTCTTTCGCTTCTAGACCAGCATAGAAGTATAACTAATACATATATAGATAAATATTCAAGACCCAAGCCAATTATAAAAGGATCATTTTCTATATTTACCATAACTGACCAGGGTCCGACCTTGGGACCTCTACCGCAGTCAGCTACTCGGACAAATATGACAGAGGTCGTCATATTATATTCTCCGCATTTTACATTTTTATCGAAATTGACTTCTAAAAAACTATAATTCCTTTTATATTATAATACTAGCTGCCTTGGATTTTTATATAAAATCTATACTATAATATTCTAAAGCGGAAAAGTTTGTTTATTTATTTGGTTGAACGCAATAATCTCAGGAACTGGTCTGAATTAAAAAAAAACTTTCACTGTTCGATAGTCCATTTGTCAAAGAAGGCTATAAGCCTGATACATAATTCTGGAAATGGAACTTTGTCGAAATAATCATATAATTTTCATTTTTATTTAAGTAAGGACATTTTTTTATTTGATTTTGTTTGAAACCATGTATCTAGTTCTTTATTGTTGATTGAAAATTGTATCTAAAAACTATTTATCCTTAAACAAAAGATAAATAGCTAATACCTTATTGTGTCGCTGATCCAAACGGATTGGCATCCAAAGCAATAATGTAATTGTGGATACAAAATCCCGCTGATACCACTTAAAACCGATAATGGAAGGCTTAGTTCGACTTCGGTTCTTAGTTAAAGACGCAATTCTCATTTATATAGAGATTCCGCACTATCAAATTACTTTTTTTGGACAAAATCAATAATCATTCTACAATATAATAACAGGTTTTTTTTTTATGTAAGAGGGAGGCAAACGAGCAGGCGGGTCACGAGATGTTAAGTGATCACCGCCGCCCATAGACAACTGCAACACCCGCGGGGTTGCAGAAGTGTTGCCGGCCTGTAAAAAACCTCCGCCCTCCCCATTTGGGGAGGGCGGAGAAGTTGGGCCCCCGGCTCTCCCAGTCACCGGACGGAGCATGACGGCTGATAACCGCCACTCAGGCGTCGTCACTCAGGCGATCACGCATAATCGTAATATTTGGTATAGGTGTATACCAAATATTACGATTATGTGTGATTTTCGAGAATAAGAACATTGAATAACTTCTAAAGATTTTGGATGATATAGAATCGTTAAATATCCTTGTAGACAAGCTGAATAAATAATAAATAAAATATATTGATAATAGTATCAATCGTTAAACGTTTGCTGAAAAGTTTTAATAACATTTAAAATGACTAACTTATCTTACCGCCTAATTGACCCCTAATTGTTATTCTCTTTAATATTTTCTATGTACATATACTTTCATATATGTGTATAAATACATAATGATTTTTTTTCATTTATAATATTAAAATACTTTGGAATATTTCGTGCATATTTTATCGATATTATGCTACAAGATTAGGTTAGGCTTAAATTTGAATCATTTTTCACCATTAAAATGCCACATTATTTATTCAGAAACAAGAAATATTTATTTACGTACATTTTAAAATTCACACAGAAAAGTTCTCTTGTGTATTGAATAATAATAACCCCCTTAAAACGCAAGCCAGGAAACTCACACTTCCTCCGCATTCTGTCCGCGGTTAACCCTTCATGTCCTTATAAAATAGGGACCCACATTGTTAAACCCACAGACTGAACTCTAGTAGACCACGATATCTCTTCGCCTGTACAAAAAACAAACGTGTTAAATATAGCCCTCTATAAAATAAGAAATAGGTTAAAGTTAAATATGTCACAGTAAGTATATAAATCAATATTTTCTACCTACAGTGACATGACATGAATAAAAAAACCCTAGCCCCTCCACTCGACAAACTTTACAACTCAATATGGAAAATTCAAATCATCTAATGGTGACACCGTAAGATGTATTTAATTTTTCCTTTGACGTACACATTTTTATTGAATTGTTACTATGTACTCAGTATGTCCATTCAATATAAATTTTGCTTTTTTTATTTAATAATGCATGCCACTGAAAAGACTGAATAAGTCGCTTTAATTGAAAATACACTCATTTGGCAAGCAAACTTGTAGGGTTTACTTGATATGAGTCTGTATTTAAACCATACTCCTACTCTCTAACAATTAAGCTCATAATTAATTATGTACTTATGAGATTCATTAACTCAACGGTGATTAATTATAAGTTAAATGAAGGTGTTATGGAATGAATTGAAGGAGTTATAAATAATCAGACTTAAAAAGATAAGGTAAAATTAAATATTATAAATATCTTGGATAAAATCATCCAATATAATGAGCAATTTTTAATATGAAAATTATTTACTTTTGTTGTTATAGGAAAACATGGAATGTACTAGCTGCTTTACTTCTTGCGCAGATTGTATAATCCAATTAAGAGAAAGCGTTTTAAAACAACGCTACTTCTAATTTATAAGATAGCAACCTGTCAAAATATCTGAATCTTCATTCCACCACTAATCCACTATTCATCTAGTCTTTGAGTCACATGATCTTCGCTGTGTCTACCCCGTTAAGAATAGTTTAATGTCTATATTCCACTCTAATTGGAAAATTATTATCGGATTGATTTTGTGTTGTAGATAATTGGAAGTGACTTTTTGTGTTTCATTATTAGTTTAAGTAGTAAAAATTGTACAAAGTTACGTCCTAAAATACTCGTCGTTCATTCAATTTCATATTTTATGTTTTATTTAGTATTCGTCGTGAATTTTGATTCCCATACATCTCCACACTGCATACATTGCAAGATAAATTGCCAACAACTCCTCTGAAGTATACAAATGTAAAATCATGTCAAGCCGTAAATTTTAGACGTGAGAATCATAAACACACAAATAGGATTTTTATAAACTCATTTTATCATTCTTACTGATTATAATCAGTGTTTAAGTATAAATTGATTGCAATAAAATTAAATCATATTTATAAAATTTTGTATAAGTAAGTACTTACCTTTAATGTAATAGGAAAAAATCAAATTAGATGCTTCATAAATGTCAAAAAATTAATATTAAATTTGATGACAAAGAAAGCTGTGACGTCATCATTTTCAAATGTCAATTATCGTACGTAATGTAGCTGAGTTTACAAGTCAAAAATATAAATCTGAAACATGCAAAATGATACAGTATTAGTCTTTAGTACTTATAAGAATCGTTAGCTCGAATACTACTTTCGACTCGAAAGTTTTATAATAGTAGAAGAGTGGGCTTACAGCAAGAATTTTAATGTATTGTTAATGAAAATGATAATAACATAATTTTTTTTTAGTTGCGAATACCAAATGTGGCAACCAGTGCATGGCTTTACCAATGTGCCAATGAGGTCGCCTAAAACGATGACAAAGGTATACATTAAGTTCGGTATATATAGTAGTTGAACACCCAAGCTCAGCAAACCAGTTTATTGGTACAGTCTAAGGGGATTTATTCGGGAACGAAATCGATTTTATAGCTGAATACAGCGTATTTATGTTTTATTCAAGAACTCCGTTTAGGGCCGGGCGTGTTCCCTGGTTTACAGTATTGACTTTTTTTAACCCCAAACAGTGTATACAATTTTTTTAGGGCGAACAATTTTGTAAATTTTTTATTAGATTCACTTGTTACAGTTGTAATACAAATATCATAGGTTCAATTTTGTGGTATAAATAGCTTCTGTTATTGATTAATAACAGAAAATGTTATATATAGCATTAGCTTAATTACATTACACTGATCGGGACTTCACTGTTAACAAACCTGTACTTTCCTCCTCGGGTTCTTACTCAGGCCAGGATAAGGCTGAGTCTCTATTCGCGCGTAGGGCAAATTTGGGAGACGTGCACCTTGAATAAGCATAATTATGACTGTGCTCGAATTTTTACTCAGCACTCACAAAAGCAGCGTAAGGGCTAAAAAGTGAAGATGTATGTGTATCTAATCCCGCTTTCCGCCATGCCGCTCTCCATTCTTCCAAATTCACTGCTCGTCTTCGCTCCAATTTGCGACAGTGTGAACGCACCCTTAGGCTGGGCCTGACTTGTTTTATTAAAAAATATAATAATCATTGAGTTAGTACCCCATAACACAATTCTTTAAATAGACAATGTGTAAGATACAGATGATTGTTTTACTGTAAAAGATGGACGGACTGCAATGTATTATTTTAGTTATATAAACGAATGGCTGGAGTTTACTTACCATAATACTTACTTATTATTTATTGACAGAGCTGCGTGAAACATTTATTTACAAATTAATCGACATGAACATGAATAAATCATATTAATTTTGTTTCCCAGTTTTTGATGATCCGATCAGCCGCGCCCCATGACCGACTTTTTAAACCTAACGCCATCTTGAAATTTTTTTGTTACTCATGTAAGCGCATCATCAATCATGAAATTAATGTATTCCCATATTACACGCAGTATTCACCCTAACGACAATTTAATGACTATAATAATTTTAATCACATGTTTGAAGTTATTATATACATAATTAGCTAGCTTATACCCGCGGCGTTGACCGCGCGTAACTACTCTTGTCGATATTTCGGGTTCTAAGCGACACATACAAAAATATAGAAAGACAAATATTCTAAAACAAATATATATTTATAAGTTTTGAATTGAGTTTAGTTTAGTCTTATTTTTAGTTTAGTTTTATAAAGCAAAATATATTTTGTAGTTTATATTTAATTAGTTATGAATTATTTTCTAAAAAATAGATTTGCCCTAAGTATAGTTTTATTTTATGTATAGATTATCATTCTAACCTACATATACATTTTTGCCGCCAACGCAAAAAGAGAGGTTTGTATGTATGTGCTATATTGTTAACCCCCGCGCAAAAATAGGGGTAAATTTAATGTGTGCCGGAGGTTTTTAAATTATTACTTTCATTAGTTGTTATTTTTTATAATTATTTCTACGGTGGTCTGGGAGAGCAAGAAAAATGCCATTTTATACACATATGACATGTAGGTATGTTACCCAAAGACAGACAGATAACTACGGGTTTTCTTGCTCAAAAAATCAAACTAAATACAAATTGGTATTGCTGCCAGCCTTGTGGGCAACTTACCGCAAAGCGACGTATTGACAAGTAACTTAAATATATATATTTTTATTTTAAGATTTACTTTTAGATACCTGGTGGTAAATTAGAAAAAATGTTTAGCAATATTTATTTTTACGTATGAAAGAGTTTATCGTGAGAGCTTTACATTAGTAAATTTAAAAGAATGCTGCATTTCCTTTTGAAATACGGAACACTAAAAAAATTGCAGATTAAATCAATTCAAATTAACTCGAACGAGAAGATGAAACGCTTGTTGCCGTGTATCGAACTAGGCTCGGCTCACGGCAGTAAAATAAATTTAGTGTCAATAAAACTGGCAATGCCTTGATTTCCTTTTATTATGTCTACAACGCGCGTCATCCACTAGTTTCAAATAGCATGGTTTCCTGTAGTCTATTTTACCATTGTTTTTGATCTTTGATAACCTGTGTTACGATACTCTGTCTATTACACGAAAAACCGGCCAAGTGAGAGTTGGGCTCGCGTACGAAGGGTTCCGTACTATCATCTATAAAAACTGTAATAATAACACGTTTGTCGTAATAGCCAATGCTGCCAGTATTTTGGACACTTTGTCACAATAAAACGTTCTTGAGAGTCTATACAAACTATAAATCTGTTACAATAAAAGGAAAATGCTCTTTGAACGAAAATTCAAGTAAATAAGAAGTTCTTTTTTATGAAAGAGGGAGGCAATCGAGCACTGATTTAAAAAAAATATAAGGAATTAGTTTTATTTAAAGCTTATAAAAATTCTATAGTTTAACATGATTTAAATATAACAACTTATTAATTTTTATAAACGTTCTTATAATGATACGCGTGTTTTAAGTTTAAGAATTGCACGTATATAGATATTTACCGTTAAATACCTTAAAAGACTAGTAATATCGCTCACATTTGACGTAAAACATAATGTACACAATTTTTATACGATATCGCTTGATAACATATATAACATTGACATATTCATTTAAGACCTAGCGTATTTGCTCTTGGTTTTGCAGATAATTTTACTTGCCAATAATATTTTTCTAAATATTAACGCCCTTATCCAATAATAATATCTGATTGTAAAATATCTTATTGTGAATAATAGTTAAAATTATCAGAAGTCTTAGGGGATTATATGATAGCAACCTGTACCTATATTTGATCTCCATTCTATCAGTAAGCCCACCATTTGGTTAAGCTTGCCCTTCGAATTTTACGACTCTTGGCTCTGTTTATCTAATAAATACGATACTGGATATTTATCTGGAGTTTAACTCATAATAATACTAGAGTATACTGAACATTTTTTAATAGTAAACTCATGAGGCAAGATATTTTCTTTCGCTACATTATCGTCTGGTAGACATAATGTTATTATTTCAGAATCTTCTAGGCCTGAAGCTTTCTATTATTCTTGCTGGAGCGAAGCTGCAGGAATACCGCATTATACGAGCAGGTAATAATTTTAATTTCGCTACATTATCATCTAGGTAGACTACTGTAAGAGTAGATCAAAGAAGAAATACATCAATTAATATTCTAATAGGCGATGAGCAAGTAAACCATTTCCGACTCTCGCATAGGTAAGTAAACGTCTACAATCAATACAAGCCATACGTGGCCTTTGGGTATCGTGATTCTTAATTCTATCTATCATGCAACTGATAAAAACATGACGTATTAGTTATTTTTTATAAATTATTACATGTTGTATTGTAATTATTAATCCCCACGAATAGGTACATAGTTAGGATTTGTATTTATTATAATACCGTTACAATATCGTCTAGGTAGACGACTATAAATCGAAGATTCTACCCCTTATCTATTCTATCTATAGACATACCTGCACAAAGGATTTTAATCACGTCTTGACCCGTTTGCGTCATCAAAGGATCATGCTATCACGAGCCCTCCCCGACTATAAGACCACTTTCTTTCTGGTGAGATCTACAAATATTTCACATACTTTCATTACAAAAATTGTAAAAATATTACGCTTGTACTGAAAAACGATAGCAGAAAAAGGCGCAAGCGTTTAATTATCATCATACAATTTTGATTGCTATTGTATTTCATTAATTATTTTCTTCAACAGGCTCTGAATTACTTTCAATAAACTTCCTTCCATCAGGTTTATAAACATTTAAGTATTGTTCATCTAAATAACAAAATACGCTTATCTTACAAAGCTCCTAACATTTTAAGATTAAACAAAAGAGAAAACTTCCTAATTAAAATTAAATATACATACCTTGGGAAGCACAGACAAATGGTGGCTCCCTAACAAGATTTCCGTTTATAAGTTCTTCCCCTTGCTCTTATACACGAATTAGTACAGAAATTACTCACTAACGTAATTTTCTTATTAAGTTATGAACAATTTTAAGAACGAAGTTCTGTCCTTCTGTGTTTACAAGACAGATTAAATTTTCGTATCAAGAACCGTGGCGCAACGATTAACATGCTTGTCCCGGGAAGGGACGTCCCGGGTTTAATCCTCGGGCAGATATTGATGGAAAGTCAAAATTTTCTTACTGGCCTAGGTCAGAATCTTATCTAATACATATTGTTATACAACATTATAATTAGTAGGTATATTTGAAATTTTATACCAAAACACACATCTCAAACTAAATTTGAGGTCCTAACTTACGTTAGTTGTATTATTTGTCCCTATATTTATCATGTTAAGTACCTATTAATATATTACCATACAACTTCCTATTCTCCTAATAAAATCTCCCATAACTTTTCACAAATTAGTGTTGCTCTGATTTGATTACAAAGACATTACTACTACTCGAGGAGACAACTCAAAGATACTGTGTTAATAAGCCTGGTGTTATACCCATCACGTATTATATAACTTCACGTACTTCTTATTGCTGTCATTTTTATTTTATACAGTTGAAACAGCAGCGACGAGTGGAAAGGAAAAATATTATTTTTTAAACTTTTGCTTTATTTAAGTTTGTGAATTCTGATCTTGAATTATTCATCTACAAATTATAAGGAAGCCTAGTGAATGATTAGGATTTTCTGGTACTCGAATAATTTGTTTTTGTCTTTTACAGCAAATATAAATTCATTTAAAAATATATTCCAACATTAATTGTTTTAATTCAGTTTGATTTCGTCTACTATCTACTAAGACTTCATCGTGCTTTTCACTAAGCAGGATTAAAGTCTTACGCACTCAAGCCTGTACTAAAGAAATAATGTTTAAGAAGCTTCTTTGTCTAGAAGTGACTTTAGCAGTGCTACTAACCTCCTGATGATCGATAGTTTTTGATAAAATAAAGAAATATTTTTCAGTAATTACACTAAAGCACTAAATACGAAGACTATCCACTTGTCCATGCATTCATATATAATAACAAGATATATGTATATTAATGTAACTATGTATGTGTGTATGTACATATGATAAATCATTATAAAACTTAAAATAGTGACGCTGTATCTGGGAGATTGTAATCACGAAAAAAAACTCCCAGATACAATGTAACTCTTTTAAGTTTTAAATGACTATACCTCAAAAGTACAACACAATACGATCAAAATTGCATCAAGTTGACAGTAGGTAATTGGGGTTTTCCATTCGGAACAAGAGACGTGCCTCGATGTAGAGGGAGGTACTTAATGTCTTAAACTGAAGCGACATGTCTGTGGTGAATTGGACCACTGATTTATTGGGCTTTGTAATTGGGTATTTTAAAGTAATTAATTAAGAATCTGATATGTTATTATATTGATACATTTTTCAGTTATGAAGAATAAATGTATTTACTTTGTAAGAGACTCTCCTAAAGACTTAATACTTTTAACAGCATATTTTCAAAGTACATATAAAGTGCTCACTTATGTTTCGCTGCACACAATAAAAACTATTAATTGAAATGAAACAAATTTAACGGATTTTATCGCGAAAAGTATCCGAAACGTAGGAGCTCAATAAATCAATAAATAGAGAACTTAAAACAGTATAAAATTTTCTTTGTATGTAGTGATTAAACCGCGATAAAATCCGTTAAATTTATTTCATTTCAATGTCTAATATTCGCGTAAACTTAAGAAATAAAATCTATTAAATTATAAATAGGCTACCAAGACCAAATTCCATGCGAGCGATGCCGCAGGTAACAGCTAGTATTATGAATGCGAATTTGTTACTCTTTCACGAAAAAATTATAAGACGGATTTTGGATAAAACTATACAGTAATATAGGTTAAACATCAAAATAACATTCGGTTATGGGCCTAAATCCACGCGAGCAAATCCGTGGACAAAAGTTAGCACATAATAGTATGTATTATGAGAGAAAAATCACAATATTTATGCTAAGCAATTACTACATTGTTCGCGGAAAAAATCTATTCTAATGAAAGCAAATCCAGCACACCTTAGAAAATTTTTATGAAACACGGAAAAATGTAGTTAAGTTCTAAATTAAAATACCAGGCAGCGTCTCCTTTACTACGTGAAAGGATGTCAGCGAATAATGCTCATGTTATATGGTGGAGGTCCATAAAATGAGTAATAATTGTCGAAAATGATGTCTATATTTGTTGATCCTCTTTTTAGAAATATTAGTCGACAAGTATCCTCATTTGCTCGAGCCTTACCTCAAAAACTAATCCGTGTAATTTGGCATACAATATAATTTTAAAATTATTTTTTTAAAGTATCGTCCGCACAGGAGCCAGTCACCGTATAAACGCAATGCCCGTGGCCCGTAAGTCCCCGGAGAAATATTCATTGCTCAATTGCTTTTTGTTTGGTTTGAATATTAAAAGTTATATCAACTGATCGTTCGTTCACAGTAAAAATATAAGTGGTCGTTTATGTTGTTGTAATGTTTCAAAGCTATTGGATCCCGAAATCTATTTGAAATTCTTGATAAGACATCAGGCAGTTAATAAAATTGTAGGAGAAATGATAAAATGAATAAATAGATAGGGACAAAATTAAGTCCCCTAACTAGTATACTAACTCAACGATACTATAAGTATTTTGTAGCAAATACAATATAGTTAAACATCCATGACTCCAAGATCATTTTCCATTATAACCCGACCAGGGATCGAATCTAGAACCTTCTGACAAACGGCATGTTAAATAGCTAGGTAGTGTTTACCATTACACCACGAAGCTCATCATTTTAAATTACCCACATAAGTTACCTTTTCGTATGATTGTGAGGTGTTTTACTATGAATGATTAATTTATTTTTAATTGGTGTGTACAAAATACCGACGTTAATTGGGGTGTTGCAAAATGTTTCGACTTATGTTGATTGGATGTCGGATTAGCGTTACGCTTAGGCTTAGTGAATGTAGCAAAATGTATTTGCAACTTGGCATAATGCATGACGTTAATAAACACTTTCTTTCTTTTATTGGTATCAATAAGATTATGTTGAAAGTTATCTAGACCGCAAGTGTTTATCCCTAAACATTGGTCTAATTTTTCTCAAGATACCTAAAGATATCTGATGTAATGAACGTCACAGCCACCTAATAGTTAGTAGTGAAAAAGTCATTGACCGTATCGTACAAATCAATGACCCACTTAAAAAATAAAATAAAATATAAATATAGACAATACATTTTTATTTACAGATTATGTTGATTAAACCCTGACAAGTGGCTTTGAAATACCAAGACGCTTTGATATAACGATTATGAAAGAGAATTTACAATGAGCTGTGAATATTGTTCTCATCTTTAAGTAACTGAATGTAATGTAAGGCAGATTAAATTTGAATTTTCCATCTTTAGAAATAAATCGGCATTTTACCAGTTATAACGCTGAATAAAGGAAAAAAACGAGGATTAAGTATTTAATAAAGAAATTAGAAATAAAAACAAAATTTTTAGCAAGGGTGGCTGTTACATTTTTTTATCTTCTTGGTTATAATCTACAGAGCTGTTTGTAATCAATTAATACCCTACCAGACAGTGAAAAACATAAACAACAACTTTTGTTCTACGAACTTAAGTTTTATTTTCATACAATAATAAATATTACTGGTATTATCCAGTTAAAAGCAGCTCTACGTGCATTGCAAAGTGCGTGAAACTTGCGTCATCCTATCACTTAGACACTAACACAATCCGAAAAATTATTTTTGTTAAATATATGGACTCATGTCACAAATCAAAGAACAAAAGCCCTGTGAAAGTGTTGATTTATTACAAATAACCCTGTATACAATATGTTATATCATTGTGCTGTTTTGTCAATCTGCGAAACCAGATCAATAACTACCAAAGTTCTAGTTGTACTCGCGTCAGCAGTATTGCAGATTGCGGCCATATTTGATTCCGTAGTTTTGAGGTCGATATTCTGAAACTTAGTACAGTACGACTGAGTGTAGTAAGTACGACAGTCTGGGTTTGTTCCTTTGAGAATATAAAATTATATATTACTATAACAATAAAATTTTATTATTTATATGGCCCTCCATTACTAAACTCTATTTAAAAAGGTAAGGTATGTGTATCGGAAGATCCTCGGACGGCTACCTGCAAACTCATCATGTCACACGTCACCGACACTACGTGTGACCTATTTTTAAGCTATATTTTATTTGTATTATATAATATCAATAGTTTCTGTAACACAGCTTTGGCTTAGCACTTAATTTCTAATTTTGTATATATTTTCTAATACATGATTTGACCCCTTTTATTTACAATAATCCTGTTAGAAATGTTAATTAATTTTATATCATAAATCTACAATTCCACAATCACAAGTAAAATCTTTTTAAATTACGAGGACCAGGGTAGCATAAACGGTGAGCAGGTTCCCCCGTGTCGTAATTAATAATAAAGCCGTAGGATAGCAGCAAAGTCCATACATTTTCTACTTGAATATTCGTGCAAATATTTTATATCATTATTGCAAAAACTTATGTTACAGAAAATTTCAACGCCAACTTAAAAAATATATATTCTTTACGATTTATAATGCGAAGTTTTTAAATTAACCTAAAGTAATAAAATGTATGTTAGGTAGTTGAGGGTCGTTACTTTCATACAAAAAGGGTACAGACTTCTACGAGATTTAGTAATAAAGTATGATTTATGTCCCAAAGCAGCTATGGGGCAAGTTTTTGGAATGTAAGTAATATATATTGTTTCAAACATCTAATGTAATATCACGCACAAAATGCTTTAGTAGCAGTCTCGGAAACATTTATGATAACAATAAATCTGTTTATTGTTTTAGTTTTTTTTATTTTATAGGCAACAATGATTTTATTATTTTTTTTTATTTCCTTTTTGGTCAGTCAACTAAAAAGCCAATTAAAAAAAATACTATTACTTTATAAAAAAAAAGAGATTGACACCGTCAATATATTCGGTGAAGATCGCCAGCAGGGCGTTATGTATAGTAAAAAATTGTTGTTACTGAATAAAATGAGATGAATGAGAAATTCCTCTGATACAGATACAGTATCAAGCCTTTTTCCTTATACCTAGGGTAGACAGAGCAAAGAGTCGCAAGACTCGAAGGCCACGCTTAGCATAATGATGGAATGGAGATTCAGAAATAGTGACAGATCGCTAACCCATCTCTTGTAAGAATTCCCATTTCAAGCCTTTCACCTTGATTAACTTTAACAATCTGCGCGAAAAAAATAGTAGCCAATACATTTTACTTTTTTTCTCTCCTAGACCAGTATGGAAGTATCCCTCATATAAAAGAATAAAATATTTGCACGTCCTCAGAGTGGATTTTAAGAACAACGAGCGTATATACTCGTTTATTATTTGCAACAGTTTATTTATGGTGTAGTTTTTCGGGTCTGTTAAAGATTAATAAAATTAAAAATTTTTATTACACGATTTTTACCATTCACTTGTGTTTCACAACAAAACAAGAAGAAATAACTTGTTATTAGTTAATTTGAATCACTGTACAGTCTACATACATGTTTATGCACGGATATCTATGCTATGGTAACAATAGTGAATTTTATAATACATTTAGAAACGTTGATGTGCTGTTTACTGTACCTATAAATAAGTCGTTTAATCTGTTTTAGATAATCTGGATCACCTCATTCGATATGGAAATGATGTAACCGCCTAATTTGAATATTGACAAGTTCCGTATAACTAACTAGTTTTGTATCTATTGATCTCGGGATAGCTACAGATTATTGACATTTGATTCAGTTATAGGTTGGTTATTGACATACAATGAACAAAATTATAGACGACTATATCCACCTACACATCTATAGCCAAAAGCATTTATAAACAAATAAAATTAGATTCACATTAAAACATAATTTAAACTTTTCAACTTTTTCAATTCTTTTATAAACTTCGTTAAGGTATCTTTGGGTCCTTTTCTATACGATTGACTTATGGGAGTAGCCATATGTATGTACAGCTTAAATATTATTTTATGTTGGTTCTTACCCTTATTCTCCTGAAGTGTATGTACCAGAGCAACTTCAATTTCGACAACGGATCATGAGTGATGCAGCGACATTATGAATAAAGTGAAAAGATAAATATCGATTCCATTTTTTGTAATGTAATTCAACTCAGCTTAATACGTCGATTTTATAAGACTCCGGTGAGGCCCCACGTGGAATACTGT
>JADGIL010003176.1:0-10837 GCA_020352625.1 Cactoblastis cactorum
TTTATAGAAAAAAATCCACATTTTTATAGAAATCTACATAGTAGTTACATATATGATTGCTCCATTACATTCTATTTCACAGCTTCTAACTTGTGCTCTTTCTAACGCGATCTTTCTCACTCTTCTGTAGTCTTCATGTTCATACTTACTTACAATTTCGTAATTTTATAATAACTACACAAGATTAAGAAAAAATTCTTTGATCTAGAATGCACAGGACTCAAAGGATCATCTAATTTTCTCGATAACGAATATTAAATAATTGGATTTCAATAATTTTAGTCAAATATATTCGAATAGTAAAACTAAAAAGGCATTAATTGCCAAGGTCAATTGTATCTCAGTGATTATGTAAACTGTTGCAAGATTTCATGTATAATTAAGACATAATTTTGTAATTTTCTTGATGCACTGAAGCAATAATCAACAGTTATCATTATAATCATTTCCATTATGTTGCATTCCATTGCAAAAGTCGAAAATAAATAATAACTTATCACACATAGTATCAGTCACAGGTAGTCAGAGCCAAGAGTCGATAGAGCCAAGGCTTGTTGATGGAATGGAGATTCCCCGATATCGGTGACATTTTCAATCTGCTATAAAAAAAATATAAGTAAAACTTGTCTTCACAGGTGACAAGTACTTATTTCTAAGTTTTACCTGGAACAGGGGATTCTCCGCTTAGACGATGAAATAGCAACTTATTTTTAAAATTTTTATTTAATATTACATATGTCTGTCATATAATAGTCGTGAATAATATGTATTTCATGTGTTAATGTAAACTGCCAATACATATTTAAATTAATGTTTTTATTAATAAACATGCACCACAGATTCTAAACAACTTATAAAAACAAAACGTGCGCCAATTTTTAGATATGCATTGTGGTATTAAGCCACTATTTTGTAGTGGTGTAGAGCCACTACTTGTAGTGGTGTGGAGCCTGCTGCTTGCTTTGTTAGCCTGCAGCATGAATGGGCCGGCGCATCCGGGGAAGTACCACACTCCCACAAAAGACCGACGCCCGAATGGCGACTATCAGCCGCCATGCTCCGTCCGGTGAGTGAAAGAGGCGGCGGTTTTTTATAGGCCGGCAACGCAACCCCGCGGGTGTTGCAGAAGCATTGTCTATGGGCGACGGTGATCACTTAACATCTCGTGACCCGCCTGCTCGTTTGCCTGCCTTTGACATAAAAAAAAGATAAAATTCTGTTTTTTCAGCATATTTTATCCGATTCATGTATGTCAAATTAGACATCACCATGTATTTAACTTAAAACTAAATAAACCAGTGTAATCACAGAATAAGTAATAGTAGTGTAAAGAGTGACATTAAGTACACAGACTGCAGTTATTATAAAGTACGGTAATCATCGTGTCACTCTGTCTAATGACACCTCCCTGGTCACTCAACGATTTGCATATATGTATGTAACTCTGTATGACGGTTATCTGTCCACAGTCGTCTTTAGCCTATTAGCCTGGACCTTAGAACATATATTTATGATCTTAGGCCTGAGCAAAAAATAATTGAACTTGGACTTGAAGGACAAACACAAATCAAATTAAGTTAGCCCCAAACTAATACTAATTTAAAGACAATATATTTCATTAATATATAACACCCAGTCCAATCAGATCATTTTCATCAGGACCTGGTCGGAAACGAACCCTGGATCTCACGGTACTGTGGCAAGGATTTTACTGAAGCAACGAGGTTTTGCTTTTTTCTTTATCATGATTAATTTAGTCGCAGGAGAGAGAAAAAGAAAGTCTGTTGAAAATGTGTCTCTCCAGTGGATTTCGATTCTCCATTATTTATGCGACCCGTATCCAGCTATCTTGATTAAATTCAGCAATCTCAAAAATATATATCTCGTATTGGTGGTAAGTCACATTGGTATTATCCAGCAGATCACATAAGACCCGTAAATTTTTCTGAAACTGTTGTTCAAAAAACCATGGAGACCACAAAATCATTTTTTTATCTGTCAAGAAATCTCAAACCTCAAGAGTGTATCTGATGGACTCTTTTTGGTGTTGATCTAGATTGTAGTATATTTGCGAGTCACATCGGCATGTCGTATGCCCATATAACTTTTTAAAGGCTAAGGTTAACCGGGTGTTAATACGGTCAACTACTATAGAATCTATTGCAATATGGAACAGTATCATATGTATGGCTACGAAATGTGACGATCTCTGTAGCGTAATAGTTAACATGCCTGTCCGCTATTCTGGAAGTCCCAGGTCGGGTCGATACGGAAAACATATAAGTCTTGGATGTTTATATTTTGCGGATGTTTAAAAAAATATAATATCGTTGAGTTTGTCTCCACAAGTCTCTCTACAAGTTTCGAACAAACTTTTTAAGGGTCCATCAATGATTCTGTGTGATTTGTCGCTGTATATTTATTTAAACTAAAAAGTAAAGATCTACGTAATATCTCTTTCAGTTTTTTAAATAACGCATATGTTAATTTCAAATGGTTTTCTAATATATAGCAATATAGAGGTATAATCCTTTAAGACTAGTCGTGAAATCCATCATAATGATATTTCAATATCAAAACGAAGTATTTATTGTTCTGAACTCAGCCTTGACATTTATATAAAAGGATGTATTTGGCATAGTTTACTTTCAATTATAGACAAAATTTTGTGTTACAATCTTTTGAAAATGTTAAAAAGAAATCGGCACGTCAAGCGTCGAGTCTTGAACTTTGTCTAACGTTTGCACCAATCTATACAAGGGTTAGTTTTGGTTAATCCTTTGGAACCCTGGCCTTAGTGACGGCACGCACCATGGCCGAATATTCAACACATTCGAATGATGATGAACAATGTTAAAAAATATATATTAATAGGAGAATAACTGCACAACCCCTATATACCTACTGATAATCTTTCGCGTCAAAACGGAGCAACGGATTAGTGTGATTTTTTGTCTGGAGATAGTTGAAAGCCTAGAAAATGCTTTAGGCATAGAGGCTTTAGCCTACTTTTTGTCTCTTTCTTACTCCCTTAATTTAACGTGAACGAAGCCGCGGGTAAAATCTATTATGTTTTTTTTTAATCTAAGAGGGAGGCATACGAGCAGGCGTGTCACGTGATGTTAAGTGATCACCGCCGCCCATAGACAGCTGCAACACCCGCGGAGTCACAGAAGCGTTGCCGGGCTATAAAAAATCCTCGCCCTACCCAAATGGCGAGAGAAGTTGGGCTTCCGGCTCTCCCACTCGCCGGACGGTGCATGGCGGCTAATGGCCGCCATTCAGGCGTCGATCTTCTGTGAGAGTGTTGTACTACCCCGGACAAGCCGGCCCATTTATATACCGGTAATATACCGTATGTCTCAGATCTATGGTAGTACTATGAACTTGTTCAATCTTTTCTGGTCCCTAACAATTAAATGCTATTAGTAGAATAATTTACATCACTTTTCGAACTATTAGAATTTATTACGTTTCAGAGTATATTGTCATAACAATAGCCAATCAGTGATGTAAAAGTTTGGAAAACTCGATAACAACCATAGCCAACCGATTGCTTTATGCTGTAGAACTACGTTTTCAAACTATTTATAATTTTGTTATGTAGATTTTATGGTATAATCTATTTAGCAATGGTGATTTAATCAAATTTTATATTTCCAAATCATTAACATAACTGTAAGTTATAACAAATCACTAGAAGTTTCTTTGTTAAACTAATACTACGAGTATTCTAGGGATTTAAAGTAACATTTTGGATGAGTTATTTCAGTTACAAGAATTATTATTACAATGTTTGAATGCTTCTTTAAATGTGTTTTATGACTAAACATTGTTATCAGGCTTATTCTAAAGCATCTAAAGGCTTCAGCCTTCTAGCTTCTTCGTTTTAGGTCATAGCACGTAACGACAAAGTCACAGTCTAAGTTGTTATTAAATAAACAACAATTAATTCAACAACAGTTATATTTCACGCTAGCGAACCGTCGCATGTTTGTAGATTTCCTCACAAAGAAGACCAAATCGTATCGTCGATGTATGTAGATCTGTCTCTGTGGCAACGCCTTTAATTAATCTATACTGAGGTATTATAATATTTGAAAAGCTAACACCAATTGTAAATCATAATTTCTCTTCACGGTATAAGTAAGGTGTCAAATAGACCTATGTTAATCGAGTTGATGATTAGATAACTTTAGAGGTACACATCAGACCAATGAGATATCCAGCTTAATTTTGCTACCGGTAAAATTAAAATAGATACAGTATCACGCCGTTATCCTTTACGGGGTAGACTAGTTACGAGTCTCGAAGGCCAGCCTCAGCAAAATGGTGGGCTTATTGATGGAATAGAGATTCAGAAATAGTGAGAGGTTGCTAGTCCATCGCCTATGAAAATTCCCGTTTCAAGCCCTTTCCCTTGATTGACTTATACAATCTGCGCGGGAAGAGTAGCAGCTGACACATTCTACGGTTTTTTTAGTTCCAAGACCAGCATAGAAGTAATAGTACTTTTAAATCTAGGTACTGTATTCAAGTGAAGCGAACAAGGCGAACTGTATAACTTACTTTAATTATGTTCTCATGTAAGTGACTTTGTTTTTTGTCTTTTATGAGAATAAAGTATCTTTAATCCTAGTTTATTTGTCTATCTTTCTTCAGAAAACAGAATCATCATCATCTACCTGCTCTGCTCCCATGTTACTTGGGGTCGGCGCAGTATGTCTTATTCTTCCATACTCTCCAGTCACTCGTCAAAAGGTCATTCACACCCTTTCTTCTCATATCCTTCTTCACACAATCCATCCATCTTATCTTTGGTTTGAGAACATTATTCTTTTTTCTTTCAGAAAACAGAATTACGCTCTCAAATATTTAGTGCCACTACGAACTGTAATTTACAACGACAATTTAATAAACATTTGAACCGATGGTAGCACGAACTCCATCAATTTCAGTGTTACAATGCAAATGTGGTACAATGTAAGTCGTGACGGCTTCTCGCCGCCCGATTACCCAATTTTGAGGCTGTTTTTGTTGGACGTGATAGGTGGCAAGCCTTTCGCCTCGCACATTTTTGTTCTGAGTTTTTTAATCAGCAACTTCGATGACAACCAATTTTGTGAAAATTGTTTCGTCGATGATGGGTTTTCAACTTTTTCTTGATTTATAGATGAACAGCTATAATAGAGCTTAAATTTTGTAAAGATAAATCATCTGCAATGGGCTTTTAATAACTGTCTCCAAATTTATCCATCTTACACTATTGTTAAAGAATTTATATAGGTTTATTCTTTCTAATATTTTTACCTTACATTTTTCTGTTCATTTATTCCATTTCTCTGCAATACTTCAATAAACCCACCACCATTCAGATATGATTTTTACGACTTGGCCTTGAATTTTACGATTCTTGGCTCTGTCTACCCCGTATGGATAAGGACATGATATGTATGTGTATCTGTAAATTTAGTTTCCAGTTTAGGACAATGGTTTAAAACAATTACTTTTTTATGCCATGCGGGTGCTGATAACACAAATTGGTGTATTTTTGCTAGGGAAGTGGTTTTGAATGTTATCAGTTCTGAACATGACTGAGAATTAAGCAACATTTGTAACTTTTTAAATACTTAGGCTTTTAGAAATAAGTAGCGCAGCAGATAACGAGTACTTATTTGAAATATTATACATTTAATTTTCTATTTTTGTTAAAGGCTACCTAAACTGTGGACTAATTATAAGCTATACTATACTAATACCGTGTTATAATCTTAGAGACGGACAAAAAGGTAAATAAGTTAAAGATTTTACAGAATAGATCCGAATAAGTGAACTTACTACGCTTACAACTGTAAATAACTAGCTTTTTCCCGCGGCTACGCTCACGTTAACATAATTCCCGATTCTAATTTCATAATCCCGATCCGATTTTTCATAATCCCGTCTTAGCAAGCTCCTACATCCTAAAAGGAGCCTCCATGCAAAAATTAAAATCCCTTGCGCTTTTAATTTCAGAGATTTTGTGATGAGTATTTTTCGTTTTCACATAAGTATATAAATAATGGCCTGTAAGTATTTATTTCACGTCATAGAATAAAAATAAATGTTATCCTCACCTGTAATTAATAATAGTTATAATAATATTCTCTAATAATAGTTATAATCGATTGAGTACATCTTAAGCAGAGGCTAAGGCTCTGATAAGAGCATTATTTGAACCTGGGTTTTTCATGTGTATAAATATTGAACAATCCTCTTCTATATTTCAATAGTTACTATATATGTATTATATCATCATCCCTCAGACTCGTAGAGACCAATACCGAACTGAATTTATTTAGGTGTTCTTCTCAGCTGTGGTCATTTTAGAACGCTAGTAGTTTGTTGCTTGGTAAAAAATAGCAAATGAAAATTCAAAGGTGCTACATTTTGGCCCGCTTGAATAAAAACCTTTTTGAGTTTTTATACATAGAGGTAAGTACCTATATGTTCGTAAGTAAAAACTATTGCTCAGTAAAAGTAACAATAACAGTAGATTTACAGTTGATTCTACACAAAGTTCTCAAAACAGCGCTTGGACCCTCGAAAACGTAAATGAAAGCAACTTACACTTGCGAGTCAACACCTTGCAATATTATCTGTGGTGAGCGGCACAAACCATCAGCCAATGAATCCCATATCACTGAACTGGCCACTAAGAAAAAAAATATGTTCACACAACGGTACACTTTTGTAACTTCGAAAATGGAGCGTGTTTTGACGTTTGTTTTTTTTTTTAATTTGATTTAGGGTTGTAGACACCTGTCGGTGGGTCATTCAGCGCAACGAGCGTCTGCCATTCGCGGGGGCCGGGCAAAGACTGCTTGATTGTTTACGCTCGGCCTCGCGCCAATGTGACATAGAGCCTTCTTTGCACGAGATTTTAGAAGGTACTTGGATTTAAGGTGAAAGCCTCAGTGAGGTTGGTTTTCAGAGATGATATTCCTCTATGTAGTGATAATAAATGAAGAGTTTTAGATTTTTGGATCTTTTTGACCTTTTCCTTTTCTACAATATAAGTGTACTAACAATTATGCCTTTGTTGTACTAACAATAATGTCTTTATAAGCTCAGTTGTAAATACACATATGCAATATTTATGTTGTTTTTGCTTAATTCATAAGTATATTTATTCTGCATGGATTAAGCTACGAATTTGAACAACAACTACTTCCCAATTCCATCGCCTTATAAAGAGGCAAGCGACGACAGTTATACTATCCCACGACTAGTACATTTTTATGTAATAATTTACAGAAAAACTATCATATTTACAGGTTTAGATAACAATGCAATTTTCGCTCATAGATGCTGCTACGAGTAGTCGCTAGTCGCCCGGTCATCCATCTCCTAGCTCCTTCCGAGACCTCTCCCCTAATTGTTTTTTTCCTTTACAAAGCACATTGTTGCACAGACATTATGGACTATATTCTGTTTTGCAAAAAGTCATCAAAAGCTACAATTTTACAGCAACCGATGGTACCTATTTCGCACTCTATCGCCACATAATCTATGATAAGTAGACGAGGCAGTGCGGGCAGTCCGCACGTCGTGCCAGCGCCTGATTCCTCCTGGAGAAAGTAATTCCTTACACCACCTCATGCTGTCACAGACAGAAGGAACGAGTTGAATTACGATATGTATTACCACCATTTTTGCTCACAAGTTAGGAAGTAGGAAATCCGTACTGAGTTTGTTATCTAGTAGGTATGTTTGAGTACGGCGATGTGACGACCCTATCGCCCACTGGGTTTCCAGTACTATCAGTCACCGCAGGGCAACCTGTAAGGGCACCNNTCTCTTTTGAGAGTGGTCGTGGAGGTGTCGGTGACCCCATGGCGCCCTCATAATGGCAGGTTGGTTGCGCCGGAGGGGTTTTAGTGGGTATTCTGGCACACTCTGCGCTGGGACCCCTATACTGCCTTGGGTGAAGACCCACGGGGTTGACTGTAAACTGGCTTTCCCCTCCGAAAAAAAATAAGTTTGAGTAACTACTTACCTGCCATTGAATTATCACGGAGGTGCCCCGTTAAAGTGGATTCAGTCATTAAACATTAGTTCATCAGTCAAATCTTTTAGATCATGAAATGCATTATAATCTGTAGGGCATCTGACGTGACATAACAATTTTTAAAGGCCGGCAACGCTTCTGTGACCCCCGCTAGTTTCAGATATCTATGGGCGGCGGTGATCACTTAACATCACGTGAACCGCCTGCTCGTTTGCCTCCCTCTTAAAACCGCCCTTAGACCAAAGTTGAATGCTCTAAAATACCGCTATCTAGTGGCATTAATTTTCTTACTTTGATATTTACATCGTACCAAGGAATATTTAGATAACTATATTATCCATACTAACATTGCAAATGTGACAGTATGTTAGTTTGTCCGTCTTTCACGTCAAAACGGAGCAACGGATTAGTATGATTAGCTTTGTGGAGAAAATTGAAGGGCTGGAGAGTGATAGGCTATTTTTTGTCTCTTATACCACCAGTCCGAAGCCGCGGGCAACAGCTAGGAACATTATAAATTGCGGTTAGCTAGGTCACTATATGTAAGCTTAGTATGTAAGTAAGCCGTGAAGTCACATAAGACAACACAAACTGTTTACTTTGAACGGTGATAACGGAACAGAGTTGTATGAAAAGCCTACATGATGTCATGTAAACTACTTAGAAGATAAACAAAGCCAAATTTGTCATACGATGTGATTATAAAGGAGATATAGTATTAGTGAAAAAAATTGGAAATGCCCATTCTTCAATAATATTTTTTTGCCAAGGAAAGACATCAACGAGTTATAAAGAACCTTAATGAATTTTTTAAACAATTCGGTATTTTATACCAGTGCATAAAAAAGTCCATTTTGAAAGAACTCGTACTAGGACAGGGTAATTTATATAATAATAATAACTAAAATATTGGACAAACAGTGCCCTGAAAAACAGATCTGGATGAAATTTGGCACAACGATGAACTATGACCTAGATTAAAAGATAGGCTACTTTTATCGCGAAAATATGTACGGTTCCCGAGGGATATAATTTATGGTAATCGAGCAAGGGGCTGACAAGATATTATAGTATCCATTGGTCGGACGAAGTCGCAGGCACTAGCTAGTCTTAAAATAAAAATATTTCAGGTTTTGCTGTTAAAGTACATTTCTACATGGCAAACACACGAAAATAAGTATTTGCTCATTTATTCTCGACAGGCTTTTATATTTTTATTAGAAAAGGGAAGTCAAATTATTATTTTTTTACATAATATTTATTATTTTGGAAATACAGCTTTGGCAATGATTATATTCTTTTGATATCATTCTAAATTCTAATAACATGTTGATACAACATGTATGCAGCGACTAGCACCATATACATAGATATTATATTCTAGATAAGTATACGAGTATAACATAAAAATTACCTATTTAGATTTTTTTTTTAATTATGCGACTATTTTTTTTTTTATATCAGAGGGAGGCAAACGAGCAGGCGGCTCACGAGATGCTAACTGATCACCACCGCCCATAGATAACCGCAACAACCGCGGGGTCACAGAAGCGTTGCCGGCCTGTAAAAAACCTCCGCCCTCCCCAAACTTTGCATTTTATATTTGTAATTCTTGTTATTTTAACAATAATGCTAATTACTAAAATATTAACTTTAACAAAATGTGTGTTCTTACATATATACGAAACATGCTAGACTTAAAAACGACTTAAAACTAACTTATGGTAGAGTTTCTGGATGGATTGCTAGAGCCACATCATTTTGAGGCAGCGGGGAGTGATTCTTCTTCTTTTGGATCAAATCTGTGCCCCAGAACCACTGAAAAAAGAACAAAAGAAAGAAATAAATAAAAAAACATTAAGTAAAATCAAGTATTTTTTTATGTCACAGGGAAGCAAACGAGCAGGCGGGTCACGAGATGTTAAGTGATCACCACCGCCCATAGACAACTGCAACACCCGCGGGGTTACAGAAGTGTTGCCGGCCTATAAAAACCTGAAGAGAAGTTGGGCCTCCGTCTCCCCCACTCACGTAAATAATTAATAAAAATTAAATCAAAAAGATTATACATTTGGACAAAACTACATAAACTTTACACTAAATAGTTTCGGAGCAATCTAGATGCAAAGGTCAGTCAGGCAGAAACACGGGTAATTTTATAATGGTTTAATATTTTTTTCATTTTAAGGTACAGACTCCTTATATTTGACCGCCTCTAAAATTTTTGTTTTATTTACGGCGTTAATTAATATTGAAATAGCGTTGTATGTTAGCGAGTACGTATTTTATTTTTATTCTAGATATTTCTCGTTAAATAAAGACAATAAAATATTTACAGGTACAAAAACTTCCAGTCTAAAATAATCCTGTAATCGGAACCTTCTAGAATATGAGATAAGATAGATACATTTATAGTTATAAACACGTCGTGTTGAAATGGAAATAAAACACAGTTGTGTTTAATTTCCATTGTCGCTACTAGCAACAAGATAATAATTAATTTTATAATAGTTTTAAACTGTGGTTAATGTCGAGTGAGTGAACTTGATTATGGTGATCACGCATCAATGGTCAACTATCACGACAATGATAATGATTTCTTTATCACCGTGAACTCAGCACATAATGTTTTAAATTTGTTGTTGTTTTTAATTTTAAACAATCGCATTTTATATTAGTTATTGCCGTGATTCGCCGAAAAATATAACAGAGTATAGTGGTGGGGAGCCACTACTAGTAGTGGTATGGTGCCACTACTTGTAGTGGTGTGGAGCCCGCTCCAGGCTT
>JADGIL010003188.1:0-19099 GCA_020352625.1 Cactoblastis cactorum
CTGGTTTTTACACAAAGCGGCTACCGTCTGACCTCTGCAACCCCAAGGGTACACCAAAACCAAGCTTAGGTTTATACAAACGCTAGACGGCGTTCGGTACCCACAGTTTTAAGTGGTTTCCGAAGAACGGCATCATCTTATCAGATAATCAGGTGATTTAAGCCTGCAATAACTTAACTAGACTAGAAATAACTTTTTAAACAAAGTTTCCTCCAGTTTGATTCGAACCCACAACCTCCTGATTACAAGGGACACACCTTGACACTGGACTATGGAGGTATGAATAATGGTCTTATTATAGTATGTAAATTCACTTACGGGTATATTGAATGATATAATGGTATTTAAATTTCTTTTGTTTATGTTTTATTATCAAAAATTAATTGGAAAATGTAAACTAATTACGAATAAAAGCCCTGCAAAAAACAACAATCAATTATATTATTTATTCAAAAAGTATGTATTAAAAATATTTATATTTACCTCGCAAACAAATTTTTACCAAACCCGGCACAATTTTAGGGGTCCCGTGAGGGCTGCGGCTAGAAGACGACCTAAATAATTCCCAGCTATCGACCGACTCGAGATTGATTATTTATAACTAACTTGCGGACGTGGTTTTGTTTACTATTTTATTTGAATCTCCTTAAAACTAAAGCATCCCACTATACATACTTTAAAATAAAAAAATAGAAATAAAAAAATAGAGGGAAACTTCACTTGCAATGAATTAAGAATAATTTTTTTAGACTATGCTTGATTTATGCTGTCCTAGTATGTAGTTATCAACTTACAAGTGACTGAAATATTGTGATGACGTAGAATTAAGTTTTTATTCACTTTTATAGCTTATTTTTTTATGACAGAAGAGGCAAACGAGCAAGCGGGTAACGTGATGTTAAGTAATCACCGCCGCCCATAGACATCTGCAACACCCGTGGGGTCACAAGAGCATTGCCGGCCTTTAAGGGATTTATACGCTCTTTTCTTGAAGGTTCCGATGTCGTATTGGTTTGGAAATAACGCTGCAGACAGTTCGTTCCATAGTGTGGTCGTACGTGGTATAAAGTTTCTTTTAAAATGTACGGTGGTCGACCGCCATTCGTCCAGACGGAATGAACTAGCTTTTGCCCGCGGCTTCGCTCAAATAAAAAAATAGCCTATGCCACTCTGCAGCCCTTAAACTACCTCCAAATAAAAAGTCCCACTAATAACAGATTGGCAAATGAAGCAACATGCTTCATTTGCCGTGAAAGACGGACAAACACACATTCACACTTATAATATTCGTGACAGACAAATCACACAAATTAAGTTAGCCCCAAACTAAGTTTGAGGTATTATGGGATACTAACTCAACGATACTATATTATATTATAATAAATACATATATAGATAAACATCCAAGACCCAGGCCAATCAGAAAAAGTTCATTTTCCATCATGACTTGACCGGGGGATCAAACCCGGGACCTCCTGAATATCAGTCAAGTGCGATAACCGTTACACCACAGAGGTCGTCGTATTAGTATGGACTTAATAAAAAAACATAAAACCTACTCGAATTTGAGACGTATGGTCAATTGTTTGTGAACTTAGGTAGGTACTCTGCAAAAAAGGTGACGAACATAATGCTCACATCCGGTGCGTTGACCGATGGCATTCGCTCTACTGTCTTACCTTTTTATAGAATTCTTAAGTAAATCGACAGATTTGCAAATAACACGTGTATTCAACTTGTTGCAGAATAAATAAATCAACGAGGAGTACAAAAAACAAGCTCAAATGTGTCATAAATAAAAAAACAAAATGAACCATAGTTAAATGGCTTAGTCGCAAAACGTCTCCTCCTTTCGGAAAATGTCTCCTAGTCTTAAAAGGTCTTTTTCTCGTCATGCCTCTTTCGCATAATGTCTAGAATGCCTATTTTGCAAAAGATCTCTTTAGCGAAATGTCGCTACAGGGTCTGAGAATGTAATTTAGATTAAAATTATGTATGATTTCATCTAAAACGAATGTATGGTATTATCATATTAGCAACTATTTAAAATAACAAATACAACAGACACAAACAGCCTTAAAAAATGTCGTACTTTAGATAGAATTAATTAAACAACGTTGCCTCTCGATGTTTAGTTTGAATTTTCGAAACTGAATGCAGAAAAACGCCAAGATTTTACGTGCTTATACGATGTTTCTCAAATTTATTTGAAAAAATATGCTTACACTTATGCACATATGTATGTAAAAAGCTTTATCTCTATACCACTCTGTGACTACAGTCCTGTCACGGACCAATTTTCAAATGGCTGTTTATAGGTACAGACCTGTAATAATCTCCATCCGTTACAGGGTCCAATAGACGTTAAGATTCGAAGACACGCTTAGGTAAAATAGTGGCCTTATTAGTGGATAGGAGATTCAGATAAATAACTGGTTACCTACTAGCTCATATGCAATATTTCAAACATACCTATTTCTTTAGACGGCTCTGTTTATAAAATTTAAATCTGATTTACCACAGATAAAAACATTCCAGCCAGTATCAAATGTGACAATTAAAAAAGATGTCAAATCTGTTTGACATTTAAATTGGTCGGGTTATGTAAGCAGTGATCTCACGTAGTTAGCCGGAAGCGCGGAGTCGAATATTCGGCAATGAACCAGGTCATAGGCACTGACTTATCAGCATCTAAACATGAGTCGGCTCCGTACCGGTCATGGTGGCCTGGTACGCAATAACATTCGGCACCGAGTTGTACTGCTTTGATATTTAACCGCCAGAAAATAAAACTTATTTTTGTGCCTGATAATCTTTTTTTTTAACTAGCTAATACATACATACTATGATCCGTTGTTCTTGTAATTTTAAAAAAATACAACGTACAATAAATCCCCCTACGAATTTACATTAAATATTAATAGATAAAACATAATGTATTTCCATTATCATAAAAGACCTAAAACAAGACTGTGAGAAACTAGACAAGGTCTATGTCACTGCACTCAGATTGTCCGGGTTTACTAACCGATAAGCCTTATCGCTCTTATGTAAAGTCGTACAATACCTCTACTAAATAATGGAATGCACCTTTAACGTATTTTAGGCGCCGAATCAAATAGACGTGATCGTTATTCAAACTCCACGATCTTTAAATGTCATATCGACCAGGCGGTTATAAACTAGGAGTATTAGAACTAAAATGTTTAGAAGTGTCAAGACAGTAATTGCTGATGGCTAAGTACAATCGTGAAGTGCCTACCAGGCATTTATGAGCTATCAAGAGCTAAGAGTTTAGTGAGTAGAAGCATTTACCGTGAGAGTTGGCGATGAGCCAAGCAGGGCACACCGGTGCGTTCACCCACCGGCACAAGAAAGATAAAATATCCACGCTTGTTTTTATTTTCACTGCATTCGTTCGATAACACGTCCCAAATATTTTGATTCCATTTAATCTTGATTCAGGTGTTATCTAATAGATGGCGTTACTATTAACATTTTATTAATTCGTAAACAGACATTTACATACATATATAAATCTCGGGGAATAAGTACGTGGATTTTCGTTATGGTATGTTGCGATAGTTACTCGAAAAGGTAAAAACTACACATAATAGCAAACGGGTTGCAAAAAATGATGTTATTAGTCTGCCGTAGGTAAGACGTGCTTTACATATGACAAATAAAGATGTTATCGCGATGTGACGCGAATTCTCGCTACTTCTCGATTTGAAGTTCGATGCACCCATGCGTTCTGATGAAAAATCGTCTCGTGAGAAAAATATAAACGTTTTTGCTCGTGATTTTTGATAGAAGCAGTGACATTTGAGAGCTTTGTTCAAGGTTACTGCTCTATTTATTAGGTTTTAAATGATAACAACTATGACACGTTCAAGAAAATCACATTTATGTTGTATTTTCTTTTAAATTATCTCTTTAAAACCTATCTACATTTCGCAATTATTCAGGCCGCTGTCCCCCATTGGGATTTACGAGAAACGACGCCCATTAATTACTGTCTATTTATATATTTTCAAACAGTTGAACCCTATCAATTCCCCAGCTCATTTGGTATACATAAATAATATTATTACAATTCAAATTCAGTTTAAAATACTTTGATTTATTTAACATGAATCCTATACAAACTTTTATAGACATGTAAAAACATACATATAAAGTTATAAAACTGTATGTAAAATAAGAGCACAGCTTTACACGTATTAAAATACATATCTAACTTCTATTGATAACTGTTTTATGGGGACCGTGTTTAAATTTAGATAATTTGACAGCATATGTATGGCTCAGTCGGAAGCTATCGCCACGTGTTTGTAAATAATTACTTTTCGTAAAAAGAGGGCTGACTTCAATAAATCTCATTTTTTTAAATCGGTTAATATACCTTCTCTTAGGTATAACAAACACTCTTCTGCAAACCAAATCAAAATCGGTTCAGCCAAACGCGAGATAATCGCGACCAAACATATGTATATACATACAAACAGGACAAACGAGAACTTCCTTTTTTGAAGTCGGTTAAAAAACTGAACCTAAACGTGAACAAGAATTGACTAGTTTAGAACGTGATTCGTCTGTTAGATCGAAACTAACGATTAAAGTTGTGTCGAATTTATTCAAAGCATATAAACATCTTTGTTCTATGACCTTGAATTACCAACGATAAAGTTTCGCTAAACAATAACTCAACGTGTCCGAATTAAAAAATAGATGGCGCTTACGCAGCCTTGATGATGGTCAATGAATGAACGCACGTGGTGTGACGTCACTGGACGCCGCGAGATTACGAATTTTTATTCATATAAACGTTTCCGCTAAACGTGCTTGAAAGTTATCTTACTTACTTGTGATGAAAAGTATATAATATAACATTACAGACGTTTACCTGCATAAATAAACGAAACCCAATCTTGTCAAAATTCGCCGCGTCCTAAATAAAAATAAATACTCGTGACAGAATACGTAATTCATTTGACAGGTTTGTTTCAAAGGTTTTTCGCGGCAAAAACGTTTAAAGTGGGTGTTCTGTATTATCTATTTTTTATTGGTGTCAGGATATTAGTAATAAAGTCGTATAGCGTAATGCGATGCGACAGCACGCCGCACGAGGTCCGCCGCCGCTGACACGGTTTTTGCGAAGCGACCTTGCCGCGACTTTTACTTACCTACATCGATAATTCGATATTTATTTTTAATTTTTTAATCCGGATGACAGCAAGACCACATCCAGCCAGTGATAAGACATTGTTTATAGGCAAAGAAATAATGCCCGCAAATCCTTTTATTTTTACTTTTAAGATTACGCTATTGATTTACATTTTATTAATTGTGTTTTTCCTTATTTGCAGGTAAATAAAGATCGTGCACCTAGATGATCAACTTCATGAAGACATAATACTAAGTATTAATAACATTCACAGCGGTATATTTTTAACAAAAAGGCCATTTTACTTCTAAAACTATTTACTTTATAACTAGAACGTAACGTCTTCAATCCTTCTAATAATCACATTGCGATATAACACAATTTTTCAACAGACATACATACTTCATCAGCAAAATTGTTTAAAGTCACTTTTGTAGTTAAAAGTGATTTTACATCATTTAAAGCTAATTTTTTTCATTTATAATAGTAATTTTAATTCATGAATCCAAAAATCACAACGTTTATGTCCAGCAACAATAACAAAGAAATTTAAAACATACCTATAATGCAACTAACTGCATCCGCCGGCTCCATTCGTGTCATCGCAAGTCTGAAAATTAACACTGCACTAAATATTGCGACACGCATACAATGACTTTGTGCATCTGCATACAGACTGAGATGCATTTGTTTATGAGTCATAGTGAAATCATCATAATAATGCGTTCTGGTGCTTTTGTTTTTTTTTTTTAAATTCTGCCCGCGTTTTCACTGTTTGACCTAAATTTTAATAAGTACCTACTTGTTATTATGTAAATGTTGAGTGAGAAAGAAATGATTTTGAGCAACTGTGTAAAACAAAGTTACGAGAACAAATATTAACTGTAAATATTTTTAGATAATAGCACCTATTTCTCTGTCGAGTGTTTGAACTTCTAAACAATCAAAGGTCAAAGTCTGAAATAACTAATTTACTCTCGAACAAGACTTCTTAGTAAACAGATCTAGAAAGATTACAAAAAACCTGGACAACGAAAATAACCGCGACCCGACTTACCATTTCCCTTTCGTCGGAAAGATATCTATCTATATGTCGGTCTATCAGACAGAGTAGGCCTACCACTCTCTCTTTCACTCCACCGTAACATTCCCTAGACGCCACGTGTCAATCCGCAGTCACATAACGTAACAAGTCGTTACGGCAGCGTAAATGAAATTAACATTTATTGCTAACTGGACAAAGCCTCTAATTGCTTAAGTGAGTACTACATGTCACGCTTACAAATAGTAGTATGAAGACTTAAACGGGATTTGGTTCATTTAAATTTGATTCTTATTATGTCTGTAGTTAGATGTCATATTCTTAAATTATCATACTCATTTGTCTTTTGGGAGTTTGAACTGTTCCATATTCAAATGTTACTAATATTGAACGTAAAGAATTTGTGGTTCTAGACAAGTTTAAAACATTTTAGAAAAGAGAGAACTGCATGCCTGTATATTTGTATGAATTGAATTACTGGCAGGAAATAAAAAAAAGAAACGTTGCTTAGAAAAGGTACTATTTTACCTTAAATTGTAATTTAAATGGGACTATGACAAATTACTTTGGTAAAACAAATGTCGGCCGGGCGTTGAACGCTGCCAATTTCAGTTCGATCAACCCCAGTCTCCTCACCCCGCCCGCGCCCCCGGGTTCACCCACAAACGCTAAGACGCATCATTAATCATACCTCAACGCGGATCTCTCATTCGCAAGTTGTTTTAAAATAAATTCTATTCTGAGGATATTAAGGCTGTGTTTTGATCGAACGTGGCCGGTTGTTGAGACCATCTCGATTTATGAACGGGATCGGGCGCGATCGTCGGCCTACCTCCTGTTACCTCTGTACCCCTAGTGTTATGTAAGCCGAGTGCAATGGCCGCTCGAAAACACGAGGAAAGCTGTTTTTCCCTGCGCTAAATTTCCTCGGGCCACCATAATTTTAGGCGTTCCCTCTTAAGTATGATGATTATTCGAGTTTCTTAACCATTATGTCGTGGTCTGGTATAATTTTTTAATAAAGATTGTGGTAAATAGGCTGTCGGGGAAAACAGTTTTTTTTTGTGAGATTAGTACAAAAAATGTGTTTTAATCCCAATGGATAACAACGACTTATTTTAGTTCATAAAATCTTGCATTTCAAACTTAGAAATGTGTACATGAAATGAATACAAACGAAAAAACTCATTAGCACACACGTTTGGCGTAATCTTACACCCACCCCTCTGGTCGACCCAAATACGACCAGAAAATGCATATAAAAATCTCCGTTCGCAATTAGCCGAGTGTAGTGTGACCACGCAGTGGCGCGAAATGTGGGTTAAACAGTCGCGGATGTTGCACTGAGTGCGGGGTCATTGCCCGGTATCGATCGCGGGGGTGCGACACGGCACGCGCCCCTGCGGCGCCCACTCCCCGCACTCCTCCCCTTTCCCCGCACACACGCGGTGCCTGAAAACTTCCCGCATGCGACATTTTGGTCATCTTGAGATTAACCACGTGATTTTGACCGCAGTTAAGTTTGGATGTTGGCTGAGATAGATAGAGGGTCTAAAGTATCAAGAAATATAATGCATACATTTAAAATTAACTACCTATAATGTTTTATCGTTACCTCGTCTACAAAACGTCCTCAGCTGATTCAGCTGGTTGTCCTGCTTGCCTTTGATAGCATGCAATTAAAGAGCAATTCGACAGCTCTTTTACGCGTAAATAAAAAAAAGTATTATTATATTACTTTGAAATATATTAATATATTAAGTGTATATTAATTTTCGTTAATACAGTTATTTTTGTAATAAGCAATAAGGTGTAACTATAACAAATTCACTATTGTTTGTAACGCAAACATCTCACAGATTATTTGTACAACATATTGCCAAAAATATGACAGTCGCAATCTGGGAACCTCAGTTAGTTCGCCATAACTGACAAGCGTAGATTCTAGCGCCACCACTAAAAGAAATGTATATAAAATAACGGCTAACATTACACTTTTTCCAGAGTCCATTACGATTCGAGGCCCGTACTCCTGAATTCTGTATGATATCGTCATGTTTTTTTTTCAATTTCTTTTACCAAGTATAAATTTGGCGCAATTTGTAAATAAAATTAACTTAGCTTGATCCGCTTTTAGAAAACCAACCGCTCACATTGTCTGGAGAGTTATTTTTAAATACCCAAAATCGGATACGACAATTTTTCTCTTTCACGAAATGACGGAACCAAAAGTATTTATAAGACTTCGCAACGGGCTGTTTTCTTTGAATTTTATGTGGATGTTACTATAGTATAATTTACCTTGACCGATATCGGTAACGTAAATATGTGACGATAAGGTGGAACTCCTGAAAGTACGCGCCCAGTTTTTGTTGAGCTGACGAGATTCACGTCAAATTGGCTTGGTGCCAAATCTTATGACGAAATGATCAACGCATTTGTATTGACCGAAATACGCCCGCCTCATCATGTATACTATACTGTCCAAGTCATCCTAATGTGACATTTATGCTGCGGTAATAGAGTCTAATGTGCAATGAATATGATAAGGTTGACGTGATATTTGCTGTGCTATCATCCGATATTGTCCTATTATTTTCATCTTCGTGATATTAGTTGCTCGGTTGCTACGTTACAGAACTTGGTGTAGTAACAATTATATTTCAGAGTTCACCATTGAATGTGTCCTCATATTCTACGTTATCATTGTATGACTATCTAGCTTACCCGTGCCCACTTCATTGGGAGTTAAAATATATCCTATATCACTACTGAATAGTGCAGCTTTTTAATTGCGAAAGAATTTTTATGATCGGTTCATTATATCAGCAGGTTAGCCCTTACAAACAAACAATCGATGTTACAAACTTTACCTCTTTATAAAATTAGTAAAGACTTGTAAAGAAAGACAATTTGTCTAAAATATTTTGGTTTCATAAATTCGAAAGCATATTTTTATTTTTCTGTTACTTCAAGTGTTTCTATTTAATGAGAAAGTGTTATGAAAACCATATATCCATATACTTAATTAACAGTCATTCAAATTTATTTCTATCTTTCATTATTTCATTTATCTACTAGGTATATATTTTTATAATGTTAAAAACTGATCGCCGAAAATACATCCAAAGTGCTACAATGAACTGAAGAAAATTCCCGGGCATCCATTATGTACAGGAAGTTCTATAGGCGCTTATAGGAAACAGCTGTAGAGTGGGGTGCGCGGGAAAACAGACTTTCCTTGTGCCGCGCCGAAGTTGGCCACCCTTGCAGCTTTGTTGTTATAGAGACGGCGTTTGATTTATGTTCACCTAGTCATTCGTCACTTATTCGGTAGATTTCGTTGGTTGTTTGTTGGTTTTAAATGTTGTATGTGACTTGTTTTTAAAATTTGTGTCTGTAAAGATTTTAAATATTTAATTCTAAATAAAAATAAATGCTGGCTTTTAAACACATTTTATTCTGATATAAAATAAACAACATATTGCTATTATATTTGTATCGTACAAAATAACACTGAACTCAAGGACTTATCTTGTAACTTTGAAAGGGACTTAACACCAACGCAATAAGGGCGGGAGGTAAGTTGAAACGTTACGCTTGATCTGCTATCCTACCCTGCGGTACTTAACGTCGGAATGGCAGACGTTGACAGATATCGATCACCTCCACCCCTCTGGGATCTTGGTACCTGTAAGAACAATTTTTTCATTTCCACAAACAAACAATATTCTTTTGAACCCCAAACCCGGATAAAATACATATAGTATGGTGCTAAATCACTAACATGTTCCTCTTTTGATTATAATTTTTTGTCATATTTAATGGAAAAACCATTGGTGACACCATTTCAAATTTTACTAAGGAAATAATTAAAATCAAGATAATATTCATAACACACCTTTTCATAGTTTATATAGCCCTAGTCATAGATATATACAGTATATTAGGAGGATATAAAATTCGGCTAAAGTCAAAACAGACAGGGACGGCGAGCGAGCAGGATAGCAATATAGGCTTTGTCTTGTTCATTATTCACAATGACTACGCTTTCCGCTGTTTTCCTTAAATATATATTTATATATAAGACACCTAATGCTGACCTAGATATGAACAATTTCTTCATAAAGAGGGTATATCGGCGTCAATTTATTGTTTACTAGCTAATGCCCGCGACTTCGTCCGACCAATGATATAATATCTTGTTAATTCTTTGCTCGGTTACAATAAATTATATCCCTCGGGATCCATACATTTTTCCGGGATAAAAAGTAGCCTATCTTTTAATCTAGGTCATAACCCATTGCTGTGTCAAATTTCATCCAAATCTGTTTGGTAGGTTTTGTGTGATGCGCGTACAAACATACAGACAGGCAGACAGACAAAAATTCTAAAAACAATCGTTTTGGTTTCTAGACGTCCTATTAAGAGCCCCTATATATTTTTTTCTTAAATATCTCCCATATACAGACATAGCTCAGTTACAATTTTACTATATGTAATAGATTAATTTTTGTAATGCAGTTTTAGGCGGTTTTTATAATATTTACAACATCTAATTAACATCTCATTGACAAAGAGTTATATTAACTTCTTTTTTTTAACCAATTTTAGAAAAACTTTTCTTCGAGAATGATGTCAATTCATTTGAACTTTTTTTTAATTATAAACAAAACAACGATCATGAATAACAAAAACAATTTATTTCACACAATTTTCCCGAACACTTCTCACAACATAATAAATACGTAGGACGATAGATAATTAAGATGGTTTCTTGCCAGTGTCTACCCTTGTCAATGTCTGACGAATCTCTTTGATGAGAGTGTTCGTTGCAATCTAAACCTTATGTAAATAGGTAATATAATGGGTTTTCTGTCGATGGCTTAGGTGTTACAGTTGAAGAAATTTAATAAATCAATGTTCGTGTTTGTGATTTCAAGTTTTGAATTTCGTACGTTCTCCGAGTTGCTGTAAAACGCCGAATCATGTCTATAGATGTTGGATTGCCAACATTAAAATATTTTTTCTAAATTATTTCTTTATAGGGCAACATTGATGTAAATCACTTCCTCTTCCCTTCTCTTACAATCTCTCAATAAAGCAGCACGTACGTATTCAGAACTCGTGGATTTTATTATTACCAGTTTACATATACAGTCCACTACAGGTATAATTTCATACAAACGCTTTTACAATAGACAGATACATAGTGTGGAATAGAAGTTTTTTTAGGGTTCCTTACAAAAAAGGGTAAAAACGGGACGCTATTACTAAGACTCGCCGTCCTTTCGTCTCTGTCTGTTTGTCTGTCACCAAGCTGTATCTCATGAATCATAACCATGATCCAGAAAGTTGAAATTTTTAAATTATGATTACTGTTTCTAATATGACAAGAAATAAAACAGAATAAAATAAATATTTTAGTGGAACTTCAAACATAAATAAATTGTTTGAATTTTTTTAAATAATGGTATAAACTATTTGCTCTAGTCCAACTCGCGCTTAGCCAGTAACGAGTTTCACTTTTCGTTTTTTTTTACGGTATGGGCAATATTAATTCGAAGTAAACCTATTTTAAATTATTGTTATTGCAGTTAGTTATTAATATCATATGACATAACGCAAGGAAGAAATAAAATAATTTTTTTTTGTCAGAGGGAGGCAAACGAGCAAGCGAGTCACGAGATATTAAGTGATCACCGCCGCCCATAGACAACTGCTACACCTGCGGGGTTACAGAAGCGTTGCCGGCCTATAAAAAAACCTCGAATGGGGAGGGCGGAGAAGTTTGGCCTCCGGCTCTCCCACTCACCGGACGGAGCATGGCGGCTGATAGCCACCATTCAGGCGTCGGTCTTCTGTGGAAGTGTGGTACTTTCCTGGACGAGCCGGAATAAACTAGTTTTCTTTTGTAACTTTTGTTTAGATTGTTACCAGATCATTAAAAAAATATTATGTATCCCAAGGAAAGTCTGGGCTAGCGGCTAGTAAATCCTATTCTCTGTTGATCAATGACCTGTTTCCGTCCCTCTCCGCACAATGGACTCCCCCACAAAAGAAATGTAACGCTGTGTCTATCGGAAAACGAGCAGTGTTTTTATACATTTTTATATGAATGTGTAAGATTTTCGCCCTTACGGGGTAGACAGACCCATGGTCGCGAAGTTCTGAGATTGAATTGACTAAAGTGTGCTTTTTACAACAAAAAAAATGTTAAACATTAGTTTATGCCCGCGACGTCGTCAGCGTAAAAATTATTGTCAAAATCTCGGGTTCTAAGCTACGTATCATTAAGAAACTAACGCTATATTTTAAATTAGACCTTCTACAATACAACTGGAAAACCGCATCAAAATCAATTCATCCATCATTATTTTTAAAGGCCGGCGACGCTCCTGTGACCCCCCGGGTGTTGCAGGTGTCTATGGGCGGCGGTGATTACTTAACATCACGTGACCCGCCTGCTTGTTTGCCTCCTTCTGCCATAAAAAAAAAACCCGCATTTACATTCATTCCATAAAATGTAATCTATAGTTATTACCCGACTGCGGCAGAAGGAGGGTTATTTGATGTTTTTATTTATAGATAATGTATAACGTTATTTGACGTTGAAAGTTGAAAACGTTAAAAGACGTAGCTTGCGGCTATCTGACCTCTTTGCTTAAGTACTAGTACTGAAATAAATTTGATTTGATTTGAATAATAGTTATAATATTACCATGGTCTAATAATAGAATGCTTCTATGCTGGTCTGGGAGCGAAAAAAAGAAACAGAATGTGCCAGCAGATTGTAAAAGTTAATCTAGGGAAAAACAAGGAATTCTGATTGATATTTCGCGAAAAGTAAGCCCATTTAAAGGCTATTTTGTATGCAATTTTACAAATGAACTTTAAGCTGATAAATTTAAAGTCCATTTGTAAAATCTCCTTTCCCTGCGATTTTTAATCTGCACAATAAACACATACATTCGATGTTCACTAAACGAGTTTTAATAAAAGCATAACAACAAAGTGAAGAGAAATATTGTACAAAGCAAAAAAAAAAATGGTACGAAAAAGCAACAGAAATAATATGAATCGTAGCTTCGTAGCGGCTGGATCTGTAGCCGCGTAGCGGGTGGGTGGAGGCGGTGTGACCCGGTTGCTACGTCGTAGAGTGCAGTGCCCGTAGCGCCGTAGACACTCGTAGCACGTGTACTGTCACTGACGCATGCGAGCTTATGCATCTTTTATTTTATGAGCGCCTGGTATTTTATTTTTCACTTTTTCATATTAATTTATTCTTGGCTGTTTAGCAGGCAGGCGTAAATGAAATGTTTACAAATTTTCTTAACACCTTCTGTAATTTTTTCCTCTTTATTCAATTAAGTTAAAAATAGGAGTCGCAAAATAAAAAAAATATATTTTATCTACATTCTCCTTATATCTTGGCTTATATCCAAATGCATGCAGTTATCTTAAGCTGCTATATATCATGTGGTTATTTTATGACCCAAGTCTGTGGCGTTCCATAAATTTTCGACCACCGGAAACGGCGTGCGAAATACTTTTCTACATTAATTTGTAGAACAAACAAATTATTACCTAATTTATCTATACATATAATAAAATTGTAACTGAGCTATGTCTGTACATGGGAAATATTTAAGAAAAATACATATAAGGGCTCTTTATAGGACCTTTAAAAGCCAAAATGATTGTTTTTACAATTTTTGTCTGTCTGTCTGTATGTTTGTAACGCATCACACAAAAACTACCGAACAGATCTGTATGAAATTTGACAAAGTGATGGACTATGACCTAAATTAAAAGATAGGCTACTTTTTATCCCGCAAAAATGTACGGTTCCCGAGGGATATAATTTATTGTAACCGAGCAAGGGGCTAAGAAGATATTATAGTATGGATTGGTCGGACAAACTCGCGGGCATTAGCTAGTTATGTAATAAATCTATAAATATTGTGTTTCACAGTATCGGCCCGTATAATGCCCCTAAAAAAAGAATGAATAGCACCAAATTGCGATGATAAATTATCCTGAAATTAAATTAATTATCCAACCTGGATTTCTGGCATATTAATCAATCCCAACACAATCCGACTAATTTGGATGATATCGAAAAACGATCCCTTTTCGGCACCACGGTTTTTCTAATAAATCTCAAAGCCACTTTGCACCTTACACCTTTTATATTAAGTTTCAAATTCGCCAATTAAAATTATTGAGAAATATGCAAATGAATTTAAACCCTATATTAATGCCTATAGATCAGGATGTAGCTCGAGGTTAACGCTCGAGTTGAATAGCCTGTGATTCACCAACTACCCTCTATTGTGTTAGGCTTTTCCCATTTGTAATGCCGACATTACACCTGGTTTCTACGCTGAAATAAATGCGTCTATTACTTAGTATAATGAATTAGTTACTATGTATATGTTTATGTAGAGACCGCACCTTCCTATTAGCAAGAATTAAGATATGGAAATGAAGGTGGAAACGCCGTGAAGCTTTCCAGAGCATATTATTTCTTCACGGCCTTTTCGTGAATTTAAGTGGAGGTATACACATTTGAGGATATTAGATGTTCAGTTGCTTTGCCGCAATGGAGTCGTGAGAGCGAGACGGATATATACAGAATGTATATACCCGTACGAGACAGCAGGATAAAGGGGATATCCTCGTGGCAGCTTCTCGACGATTAAGTAGTATGCAGAGTTCGCTCAATGTTATAGAAACATTTATTTTATATTTTAACTTTATCGTAATATTAAAATATTAATTTAACTTACGCAATTAGAAATTAAAAGTGAATCATTTTCATCATAGAACTAGTTTTTGCCCTCGGCTTCGCTCGCTTCAATTTTAGGGGGTGAAAAAAAGAAAGAGGCAAAAAGTAGTCTATGTCACTCCCAGTCCTTCAACTCCACATAATAAAATTCTCACTAATCCATTGATCCAATATGCGAAAACATAATAATTGAGCTTGTCGTTAATTATGTAAGTTAAATGTGTAAATTATCATGTACGGTTTTGTTTTCCAAATAAAATATAATAAAATAAAGACGGACAAACAAAAATACACTTTTACATCTATGGAAAGTATGGATAAGGTCCGGGCGGTTGGAAAGCTCCCCGCCGACTGCCGGAGCGATGCGTCTTACTCGCGGCATCTAAAGCCCAAATTGTGAAATGGCCTTCATTATGGTACAAGTTCACAACCGCCGTGAATGTGTTATTTATACAAACGAAACCTTGAATATAAAGGATCCCATGTTGGGTGCCAACTAAATGTGACGTGTAACTATTTTATTTCTGACACGTTCGTTTGTTCCAGGATGCAAGATCAAAGCCCTCCGGGCAAAGACAAACACATACATCAAGACGCCGGTGCGCGGTGAGGAACCAGTTTTTGTGGTAACTGGACGTAAAGAAGACGTCGCGCGGGCCAAGCGCGAGATTCTGTCTGCGGCCGAACACTTTTCACAGATCCGAGCTTCGCGCAAGTGCGGGGCCGCGCCGCCGCCGCCCGCCGGCGCGCCCGGTCACGTCACGGCCCAGGTTCGCGTACCGTACCGCGTGGTCGGCCTCGTCGTTGGCCCCAAAGGCGCCACCATCAAGCGCATCCAGCACACGACGCACACATACATAGTAACGCCGTCACGCGAACGCGAGCCAGTATTCGAAGTGACCGGGCTGCCGGAGAGCGTCGAGGCGGCGAGGAAGGAGATCGAGGCGCACATCGCGCTCCGCACAGGAGCAGCCGGCGGAGCTAGCGCGACCCCCGCCGACGGCGAGCCGCTCGCACAGCTCTACCGCGCGGGCATCGCGTCACTGCTGCGGCCTGAACAAGAAGCCGCATTTTCTTCAGCCGGGTCGTGCTCGTCAGGAGGATCCTCCGCGCGGCTCGGAGACTTGCTCGGGATCTGGTCTTCGACGGAGCGCGACGAGGGCCTCGGCGAATCGCCGTCGTTCGAATCGCCCGGGGGCGGTGCAGCCGGCGTGTGGGCATGGGGGCCGACTCGACCGTCACCGGCAGCGTCGCCGGCGCGAGCGTGCAGTGTGTGCGGCGAGCGCGGCGTGGCGGCAGCACTGGTGCCATGCGGACACAACCTGTTCTGCATGGAGTGCGCGCAAAGGCTCGCGGCCGGCAGCGCACCGTGCCCCGCCTGCTCCGCGCCCGCGATGCAGGCCATCCGCATCATCTCATAAGCGGCGCCTCGTAAGCGACCGACGGCGAGCCCCGCGCTCGCCTTCTACCACGCACGTAGTGGGGATCGATCTTTTTTACTCGAATCTTTATAATAGTAAAAGAATAAAAATCGCGTAATCGAAATCCTGGTGCCAAAAGTCGGCGCCTGCCGGCACGGCCCGTCCGCCGCGCCGCTATCGTAAGTCGGCAGAGTTGTTCACGATATATTTTCTTATTATGAACGTTTTTTATTAGGTCGTCGAGCACGCAGTGACGCCGTGTTCGACGCCGAAGAGAGAGTCGAAGTACGTTACGATAGAATTTCGAAAAAATAAACGTAAAATTTAAAAAAAAGTTGTATAATTATTATTATTGATAGCGTAAATGAAAAAAAAATCGAAAAATTTATAAAGCTTAAACGTAATAGCGTAAAGTATTAAGAATATTATGATAATATAGGCGAGAATTCGCGGGCGGCGCGGGAGCGAAGCGCGGCCTGTTGTATGTTCAGAGTCTAGCTAGTGTAGTGTAGTGTTGTGTCGCGCAGTGAGGCGCCTAGCTAATGTGTTGTTTATAGGTAATGATTGGTTGTGCGCGCCGCGCCGCCCGCCGCGCCGCCCGCCGCGCCGCTCGCCGCGCCGCCGCCGCGTCGCGCGGTGTGTAGGGGCCAGTACAGTGCGGCCGACTGACCCGCGGGATCCCCGCGCTGCGCCGCTCCCCGCGCGCTATGCTCATTATTTTGACTATACGATTATAATTATCTGCTTAAATGATATTATACATACGTACACACTATGATTATGATAATATTAATATAATGTTTGTTTTAAGTGTGTTTTAATGTTTAGATTTTTATTGTAATGTTTTTATGGATGATTTTTATCTGTATGATTATTATTATTATTGATTATTATTTTATGTGTTGACGATGTTTTTTTGTGATTATGTGTGCCCGAGCCCGGGCCGAGGCTGCTGTCTGTTTGTTTTCTGGTTATGATACCTATCGAGTAATATAAAATATAAGTAATAATAATTAATAAAGAATTAATACGACTCATTCATTATTATAAAATATAGTAGCCTGTAGCTCGACATTGACTAACCATTACCTATTGATACTTATTAAGTATTATTATTATTATATTATTGAATAAATTTAAAGAATGCATAATTATATTTCATAGGAATCATTATTCTGTATAACTCTAGTTAAATATAACGATATTATAATAAATATGTTTGTATATGTACTCGTCCGGCGAGTTGTTTACCGGGGGTCGGTTGTGTGGATTGATATTTTTTTATTTTTTTACCGTTATTAGTTTTGAGTTACTCATGTAAATCGCGAGGGATACTGCCTATTAGATTATATTTTAAAAATAATGTTGCATAGAACCGACCCCCGCTGTGCGTAGTTCCAGTAATTTCGATAATTTTATTTTCGTAATAAAATGGGTAGACGCTTTAGGTTCAAATGACGTTGTGAAAATTTGTGAAATTTTGTAGACTACATATCTTATTATAAATCTAATATAAACTATAACTTTCGAAATAATATCTTTCATTTTCTCCCTGCACGCTTTACATTCAGGGTGTAACAACAAATGTCACAGTTTTTTTTTGTCGTCATTAAATATCTTTTAGCACGCGGAGAGATGTGCTAAACATTATAAAAATTGCTGACTATACGGTAGATAAAATTTCATTCTAGATGACATGTAGAACTATTTAGGGTCGCTACACTTTTATTTATAAAAGGCTGTTTTAAAACAATGACTTTAGTTGTTACGCCTTGTTACTTAAGTAACAAAATAACCAGCTTTCCCTCAAATAATTAACGGTACTAAGCTATTAAAGGCTTATTCTGATACTTATCAATGAGGAAAGTACACGATTCAATGGAAAAGTACAGAGTTCTTAAGAAAACGTTATTCATCTAAAAATAATTTCTCATTGTAATCGATTTTCGGTACAAAAGATGGTATTTGCCGTTAGACATTCTATAAAATTCGGTAAAAATGTTAAATCAATTTACTTTCTCATTTGTATTTATAAATAGTTTTATTAAATGAAATTGGCCTGGACATGTTTGTCGCACGCCACCAGAAAAATGGACACGCAAGCTGTGGATACCGGAAGGGCGTAGGTGTAGGGGCAGACCGCAAAAAAAGGTGGCGAGACAAAATTGATGGTTCTGAGTGAATGGCAGGCATATGCTCTATAAAGGGATCTGTGGAAAAAAAGGGAGCTTTACCTAGCAGTGGGACACTTCTAAAGCTAATTAAAAATACATATTTGACAGTATGCGGTTTCCCTACTGTCCCGGATAGATGACGATTGGGAATCATCATTTATATTATTCAAGTAATCTTCAAACAGATTTTTCTGTGTAAAATCTGCAAGTCAATTATCCAAAAAATGAAAAAGACACTAGTATATGTACATAAGTCAATCCTACTAATATTAAAAATGCAAGATTGTAGGACGTATTTGTTACTCTTTCACGAAAAAACTATTCGGCGGATTTTAATGAAACTTCACAGTTATATCATNNTAGATACAATTTACGAGTACATGCGTTTTGGGTTCGATTCCCATAATATTTGGAATGAGCAAATCAATTTGAATTGTATGATATCTATACTAATATTATGAAAAAGGTGAAGTTTGTAATTTTGCTTGTTTGTAAGGGCTAATC
>JADGIL010003191.1:0-26831 GCA_020352625.1 Cactoblastis cactorum
CGCACATAAGTCACCTTTAATACAAAAAAAACTAAATTGAAATCACTGCATGCGTTCGGGAGTTATGATGCCACAGACAGACAGACAGACAGACAGACACGTCAAACTTATAACACCCCTCTTTTTGCGTCGGGGGTTAAAAATCGGTTTAACCACAGGGTTCAACAGTGCGACAGTCGAACTTTCGCATTGATTATATAATTGAAGATCTGTTGTGTTGGCATGTGATCACTGCGTCATGACCTTGCCCGGAAGACTTGGCATCGTTCGGGATTCATTTGTGGCCCAAACTACAGGCTACTGCGATATATCGGTTTCAAAATAACGTTATCATTTTTATCAGTCTTTTCTATCTTTTATATTTAACTTTTATACTTGACTATCTTTTATCAATTAACGCGAACGAACGAGTCAAGCATTTGACTGCAGTCTCACCTGGTGGTAAGTGATGACGCGGCCGACGATGGAGCATGCTTGGCTAGAAAAAACTGATTCACTCTTTTTTTGAAAAGACCAAAGTAAACAATGATGCTGAGAGTGTGTTCCACTGCCTCGCCGTTCTAATAAGAAACGTCCAGGAGAAGCGCTTTGTCCGAGTTGGTAGAATGTCAACCATAAATGGATGACGCTTGTCTGAGCGTCTTGTCGTCCGATGGAAGAATGGACATGGGGGAATCAACTGGTGTAGTTCGGTCGCACACTCCCCGAAATGTATCCGGTAAAATACCGATAGGCATGCAACTTTACGCCTATAGTCGAGGCTTTGCAGCGAATCTGTCAATGCGTCATCGCCTATATTTCATCATGAAAGAGGGAGGCAAGCGAGCAGGTGGGTCACGTGATGTTAAATGACTCAAGATTTTTACAGAATTGACGTATAACAAAGACTTTGTACGCTTTTTGATATAAAATAGTAAAAAATATAATTTTTGTCTTTTTATTGTCAGAATAACGGGAAACGTAAAGGGATGAGCGGAGTTTCCGCTTCAGCCCAAGACGTGCCCCACAGAATACACTGAACGATTTTGACCTTTCCCTTGGCGAAGAAACCACTCAAATTTATACATTTTGTTTATATGTCCTTAATTATTAATTAATTGTACGTGAAAACAAAAGAAAAACAAGTTGGTTATTTAATATATAATTATGTATATAAGGAGGGAATCTTCCATACAGGTATGGGAGCGAAAAAAAACGTAGAATGCGTAGAGCGGCTACTCTACCTGCGCAGATTGTAAAGGTCAATCAAGGAAAAGGCCTTGAACCAAAATTTTTGTGGTATGGAGCCACTACTTTGTGTTGCAGTTGCCTATGGGCGGTGGTGATCACTTAACATCGCGTGACGCGCCTGTTCGTTTGCCTCCCTCTGACTTAAAAAAGCAACACATTTAGCGATCTATTTTTATTAATATAGATGAACTATATTAATTTCCAGGTCTTCGAGCACGCGTACTCAGCAGGTCTCAGCCAAGAGGACATCCTGTCAGCTATTGGCTCGATGCGGCCAAACGTGGGCGTTCCTGAGCTGATGCGCGCGCTTTCCGCTGCCGGCTGGGACGTGTTGCTGCTGACGGACGCTAACACCGTCTTTGTCAATCATTGGCTGAAAGTTCATGGTCTTATGGTGAGAATTGTTGATAGATAGGCATTGTTTAACTGCCTCCGTGACCCAGTTGTTAAGGCGTGGCCTTGTGACCCGGAGGTCATGGGTTCGGATCCAACTTTTACATGAGGCTTCTTTTTAGCACCTAGAATAATATACATAGATGTTTCATATATGATCAATGTTATTTTGAAAGTTTGTTTGTTTGTCCGTCTTTCAGTCAAAACGAAGCAATTGATTAGTGTGATTTTTTAAAAGTGGAGATGGTTGAAGGTCTAGAAAGTGACAGAGGCTACTTTTTGTCTCTTTCTGTTCCCCCACCACCCCGAATTTGACGCGAGCGGAGCCGCGGCCAGAAGCTAGTATTGATAAAGGAATATGCCTTACAAAATCACCAATTTGTTTAACATCAATGACATTGTATAGACGCCATTGTATTTTTTGTGTTATGACAATGGTTCTAATTAAATTGGCAGTATGCTGATGAATATTGTAACTACATACCGACATAATGTATGTATATATTACAAGTTCATATCACATGATAATTACATACATCTAAATTGTTTACAATTATTACCTGTATACTGTACATATATATACAAAAACATTATAGAAACAAGAATAATATTAAATAATAAACTGCTTGAGTTTCTTTTGGCGGGTTTTCTCAGCAGTAGTCGCTCCGTAATGCTGGTAGTCTGTAGCTTGATTAAGGTATAAATGTTTGCCTTGGAAGGTCTAATTTCTGTATGCCTGTTCTTACATACCATGCCTACTTATCCTCCGGCTCGTCCGGGGAAGTACCACACTCCCACAGAAGACCGACGCCTGAGTGGCGGTTATCAGCCGTCATGCTCCGTCCGGTGAGTGGCGGAGCCGGGGGACCAACTTCTCCGCCCTCCCCAAATGGGGAGGGCGGATGTTTTTTCAAGCCGGCAACGCTTCTGTAACCCCACGGGTGTTGCAGTTGTCTATGGGCGGCGGTGATCACTTAACATCTCATGACCCGCTTGCTCGTTTGCCTCCCTCTGACAAAAAAAAGAAAGGTTCTGGGTTTGATCCTCGGCCAGGTCAAGATGTTTTTAATTATTCATTACTTATATCTTAGATTGTCATTTTTAAAAATTTATACTCTTTAATCCAAGGTTTTTGTGCTCAGGACGCGGTCACCCAAGTGATGACCAATCGCGCTTTCTGGCAGAACGGTCGGCTGTACATCGAACCGCTGATGAAGCAGACGGCCTGCCCCCGGTGTCCTAGGAACCTTTGCAAGTCCATTGCTCTTGCGCAGGTATGTACATCGCAGTAAATCACCAAGATCTCTCCAAATGGGGAGGGCGGAGGTTTTTATAGGCCGGTAACGCTTCTGTAACCCCGCGAGCGTTGCAGTTGTCTATGGGCGTTGATCACTTGACATCTCGTGACCCGCCTGCTCGTTTGCCTCCCTCTGACATAAAAAGAAAGAAGAAAGGATCTGCTGTGCGATCTATAGTTCTAGATTTTACGTTTCTCTCTCACTTCCAGACCAGCATGGAAGTAGAATGTGCCAGCTGCTAATCTTCCCGCGCAGATTGTAAAATCAATCAAGGGAAATGGCTTGAACAGGAATCCTCATAGGCGATTGGCTAGCAACCTGTCACTATTTCTGAATTTTCATTTCCACCAAGAAGCTCAACATTTTGCTAAGCGTCGCCTTTGAGTTTCGCGAATCTTGGTTCTGTCTTCCTCGTAAGGTATAAAGACGTGATACTGAATTAAACTTAGCGCGGAATTTTGACGAGCTCCGTGGCGTAACGGTTAACATATCTGACCGCTGCTGAGGAGGTTCCGGGTTCGATCCCCGATCAGGTCATGATGGTAAATGACCTTTTTCTGATTAGCATGTTTATCTATATATGTATTTATTATAAAATATAATATCGCTGAGTTGGTAATCCATAACACAAGTCTAAAACTTAGTTTGGGGCTATCTCAACTCAATAAAACGTTCATTTCAGTTCATCGCTCAAAGACCACCATACAACACAGTGGTATATGCAGGCGACGGCAGAAACGACTTCTGTCCGGCCACCAATCTACCTCCACACGTGAGTTGTCTTTGGCATTTTTTTTATATAAGAGGGAGGCNNTAAAAAGCCCCGCCCTCCCCGAATGGGGAGGGCGGGGCAGCTTAGCCTCCGGCTCTCACTCACCGGACTGTGTTCAGTTATATTGTATCGGGGTTTTTTAAAAATAATTATTTTTTGACATTGATTTACTCACTATATTCTACGTTCAAGGCTTATGTAGGCTAATAATTATGATATTTTCCAGGCTACAGTATTTCCCCGCAGAGGCTATCCCCTCGACGACCTCGTGAAGAAGACGCTGGCCTCCCCCTCCCCCCTCATCCAGGCCAAAGTGGTCCCGTGGGATGACTGCTTTACCATTTTAAAGGAACTATTCCCCGAAAAAGTTATATCTTAAGAGCTTTTAGAATAAATGCCTAGACCTAGAGTTTACTTAGTTTGTTTGAACACGCTTATCTCGGGAACTATTTGTCCGATTTTAATAATTATTTCAGTATTAGATAGTTAGTTACTTCTTGTCCTGTTATTTTTACGGGAATGCAATTTTTTTTCCTAAAAGCTAATGTCCTGACACATTTCAACTTTATTATTTGATTATTAAGTTATCTATCCGTCTGTCACAACCAATGTGCAAAATAAAAAAGAAATGTGATTAGATGATTTACATTTTTAATTATATTTAAAAAAAAAATTTTTTTTAGGTATTTTGTATTTAAAAGTATAATAAAATAGAAGAATTAGCAAAATCGTAACCTTTATATGGCTCGCAATTTATTTTTTCTTACAGTATGTTCTAAAAGAGTTATATAAAATTGTTCCGAGTATAAAACGCATTTAGACATGCATTAAAAATATGTACTACTTAAAGTGATAGTTATTGATAGCCTCATTGGCGCAGTGGCTTATAAAGATATTAAAGACTGCCTCTCAACCAAGAGGTCAGGACTCAAATCCCGCTCAGGTCATGATGGAAAATAGTATTTTTCTTATTGGTCTGGCTCTTGGATGTTCATTATTATATGTATTTACAGAGTCGTTGAGTTAGTATCCCATAATACAAGTCTCGAACGGTGTTTGGGACTAACTCAATTTGTGCGATTTATCTCTATATATTTTTTTATTTATTTTTTAAAGTGTACCATAACTATACATTGCTTTTGGGATAGTGTAAGTTTACTGCTGTATTTTTTTTACAAAATCTTAATGTTAAACAAATCGCTGTGATTTTTATTAATTAATTTATTCTCTTTAAACAAAATGTGATACGAAAAATGATCTATGTTTTATTTTATGTATTTAAGCTGTTTACTGCATCTGTGTCTAAATAAAGATTAATTTTATATCTATTCAGACTTTTATCTTAATATCTCCATTAACTTTGCGGTTGGTTCTGGCTTACCCTTAGGGCTCTGGAGGTCAGAAATGACTTAATGCGCCAAGAAAGAAGGAAGAAGTATCACACTCCCACAGAAGACCGACGCCTGAATGGCGGCTATCAGCCACCATGCTCCGTCCAGTGAGTGGGAGAGCCGGAGGCCCAACTTTCCCGTCCTCCGCATTTGGGGAGCCCCCACCATTCAGCTGAGCGTGGCCTTCGAGTCTCGCGATTCTTAGCTCTTTGCTGTCTTACTCCGTAAGGCATAAAGACGTCATACTACATTGTATTAAAAGAAAAATACCAAAGATATGTTAGTACATAATATATTTAATAATTTAAATTATTGCTTCTACAATATGTATACAGTACCTTGGTTACCTTGAAACAATTGGCCAAATCAATTTTTCCAAATTATTTTAACAAAATTTGGTCAATATTTGCGAGGCAACCCTATAATATGGAGCGCATGTACTGTCAACTGCATGTCAAGTTACCCTGCACTCTATGCTTTGGTAACAGTGGTGAATTTAAATAAATTTGGGTAGGTTGATATGCTGTTGACTACACTAAATATACCACAAACAATACGAGTAACTTTTATATTGTTACTGTTTTCTCTTAAACAAACCTGTCGTTTTCTTTCAAACAAATTGACACATTCACTGTTCATATCACTACCGCACATTACACAACCCTACACTTTACAGTCACTGCCAACATTGGCCAATCACGACAGATCCACGTCCAGCATATCAGTATGATCTTGATCGCTGAAACTATCATTGCTTTGCTCCTCAAAATTGTAACTCTCACATTTGGACGGTGAAAGGTTCTGCACAGCGTTCTTCGATACAGTCTTGAAGATGTCTTTGTAGTCCGTTTCAGTTGATAACTTCAGGGCGTGTTCCCACGCTTGAAGGGCCTGCGTGTGCGCAGAAACTTGTCTGTCAGCGAGGTCAAGTAGCAGGGATTTGATTTCCGAACGCGTCTTAGGCAGCCAATCGGCGAATTCCGAACGGAGAGCTTCCGATGATTGTTCTAATCTGAAATTTTAATAAATTTTGTACGATTCTAGCTCCTACCCCTTTCTTGACTTTTGTAGTTACTAGCTTTAACCGCGGCTACACTGATCCATTATCACATAAAAAGAATTGAAATGTTACATAATGGTTCATTTACAAACTTCTATCAACACTAAAGAACTGAACCAAAGAAAATATCGTCCTCACTTCAATAAAGATGACAACAACTATGATTTTTTTGACAAAGTTCCATTTCCAGAATAGTGTATGTATTAGAAAATAAGTTTTAATTTATGCAACTCGAAGCGATGTAAAACGAAGTCTGCTCGTTTATAAGCGATGTTTTTCGCTGAGGACACTTTTTTTGCGGGATTGTGAGTCTAATTGTTCATACGTCGATGTTTACAAGGAAAGGAAGGAGAAGGAGGTTTAGTTTCTATGGGCGGCGGTGATCACCTAACATCACTTGATCCGCCTGCTCGTTTGCTTCCCTCTTTCATAAAAAAAGGAATAAATTGAATTATAAATTACATTATTACCTGTTATGTAAATCATCCGATGCGTTACCAGCAACGTAGGCGGCTGAAAGAGATATCGATTGTTATACACTTATAAAATTTTACATATTACACATATCACAATAACATATGAATACAATAAAACTTAACATAACATAAATGACATGGTACCTTCAGGAAATGTGTCTAATTTTCTTGATAAGTCTGCAAGATTGTAACACCACTGGTGTTACAATCGCCATGGACAACAGTGACTACTTACCACCAGGGGACCCGCTTGCTCGTTGCCGTTCTCACACATACTGTATCACGTAGTGTAATGATAGCCCTAAGTAAGTATCTATATAAATACATTACAACTGTTTTTTTTTGTGGGGAAAATGCTAGATATATTGCGTTCTGAGTGTTTCTTTTTTAAATGTAAAAATAACATTACAGGTCCAAAAATAAAATCATTTTTTTGCCTTTAAACCTTATGCCTACAACACAAAGTATAGTTACTAACCATGCAACGCCTGCCGTCTCTTCAACTTCTCCCTATGCGCCTTCGAATACGCCACTAGTAGCGGCAGCACTGCGCGATGCGGCGTCGCACGTCGCGGCGCGGTGACCGCTTTCCCCGCGCCCGCGCCCAGCGCCGCTACAGCGCGGGCCGTACAGCCCCCCACTTGGGTAGCCCACGCGTCACAACACCGTTTCATACTTTAAAAAAATATATATTTTTAACTTTAACTTTCGCATCAATAACATAAAATGGGTAGCTTGACTAAATAAAATTAGTTTAAAACTTAAAATGAATGTGGACGAAGCAAAGGAAGTATTTCAGGACCATAGTAAGTGGAGGAATGTAGTCTCTGCCTATCCGTATGAAAAAAGGCGTGATCGTATGTATGTAAAAACTTACCCCATAAGCTCATTGGAAAGTTCGCCACATCCTTTGTGAAGTTTGGTGGTGAGCGAGCAGAGAGCGGTCAACTTTTGCTCCAACGATGTCAGGTAATCTTCTAACGATGAGAACTCCGGATCTTTAACTCTGAAAACAAATACTGAATATTATACAGTTACAGTATCACGTCTTTATGTCATACGGGGTAGACACAGTCAAGAGTTGTGGACTCAAACGCCAAGGGAGCGAAAGAAATCTGAATGCGCCATCTGCTTTTCTGCTCGCTTAGATTGTAAGAATCAATCAAGGGACCAATAACACTTGTCAATTACTAAGTTACGGAGGGCTGGCTGTTTTTAACCCCCGACGCAAAACGAGGGGTGTTATAAGTTTGACGTATATGTGTGAGATCATAGCTGGTGGCATCATAGCTCGAACCGATTTTCTATTTTTCTTGTTCTAATTGTTTTCTAATTCTCGACGCAAAAAGAGGGGTAAGTTATATTTCGTCGGTGATTTATTAAATTTTTATTTAATTACTTGTTGACATATAATAAAAATATCACATTTGACTAGCTGTCATCTACCCTATTACCTAGCTCCGTTCGTTGGCTTAGTTTCCCCGCTGCCGTAGAGGGCGCTGCTCAATCCCCAAAGATTCAGGGCACTGCTTTCGCTTTTGAAAACCTGTGAATAAAACACTATATTTATATTAGCTATAGATTATATATTATTACTAGCTCTTGTCCGCGGCAAATTCGGGGGTTTGGAAAAAAGAAAGAGACAAAAGTTATCACTTTCCAGCCCTTCAACTATCTCCAAAAAAAAAATCACACAAAAGCGACTTCGTTTTATACAAGTAGTATGGATAGTATGATGATGTAAAGATGTAGTCTACTTGCCTTGTCCAATTCATCGTCAGGCAATGTGACAAACAGTCTGAAGTCCTCATTGTGTGTCAATATTGGATGTTTGGCCACGCGATCTGAAAACTGACACCGTTAAGACATCCCTCAAATAAAGTTGAACTTGGAGGGGTGATGGCGTGGAAAGAGACAAAAAATCCTTCAACTATCTTCATAAAAAAAAAAAACACTAAAAACCGTTGCTCCGTTTTGACATGAAAAACAGACAAACACACTTTCATATTTATTATATATATTTTTTTTATGTTAGAGGGAGGCAAACGTGGGGCAGGCGGGTCATGTGATGTTAAGTGATCACTGCCGCCCATAGACAACACCCACGGGATCGCAGAAGCCTTGCTGGCATTTTTAAAAGCCCCCGCCCGAAGTTGGGCCTCCGGCATAAATCACACTATGTTAATAGTGTGCTTTATGTTTTATTTCTCGTATGTAGTTTGTTTTTTGTGAGAAACATTTTCACTTTTGGGAATAGTAGAAGAAAATTGAAAACTTTACCAAGGAAAGCATTAAGCCCCAACGTCCTGAGAGCGACGAAGGAAGCGGAGTATCTGTCCAGCTGCTGTCTCGCCGAATGCAGAGGGGGGAGGGGCGGCGCCGCCACCAGGGGACAGGCGGCCGACAGACGCTGATGCAGCACCTAAACAGACGAGTTTGAACACATTTTTGTTTGATACTGAGCTCAATACTGGTCTGAATAAAGGCAGAATCATATTTGCATGTCGTGAAACGCCAGTAATTTCTCTTTGTGAGACGCTCATACATACATATATTTTATTCCATGTATACTAGTCGATCGTGTCCACTTCGTTGGCCGTTAAAATATAGCACTCCTAAAGGGTCTAGCATTCTGATTGTGAAAAAATTTTCATTATCAGTTCAGTATTTCCGAAGCTATTACAAACAAAGTTACAAACTTTACCTCTTTATAATATTAAGAACAGATAGTATAGACGTTACCTTTTCTTACTTGTTTAAACATTTAATTTACGTGCGTGTATATTCTAAATGTATTGCTAAAAAATAAAACATTAAGTGTTCAAAATGGCGCAAGGAAAACCGGAATCGAACCTTAAAATGGTTGTACCGGCGGCGCACGCTCGGCGGGCCCTGCCAGCGGGCGCACACGCAGCGCACGCGGTACGTCACATACGTCTCCAGCGTCGACATCTGTTTCATTGGTGCGTCAACCTGAAATACAAACAGTAAGTAGAATAGGCGTAATGACATGGTCGGCGTTTCTTCTCAGCAGTGATATTTTCGAGACGATTTTAAAAAGTTAGTAATACACAATACTGGAAATAGAACTTTGTCGAAATAATTATAGTCATGTGATTTTATTTTTATTGAAGTGATGACGTTTTGTTGTTTGATTTTGTTCAGAACTGTGAATCTAGGTTTTTATCACAACATCAAAATAACATAAAAATGATGTAATGTTTTACCAAAATTTCCCTTTAGGAATAGGAATTTTATTTATAAATGGCTTCCAGAAAAGCTGCAAACTAACAATTGAATCCATTATTTCCTTCAAACATTATGATATTAACATATCTAGTGTTAATTCAATGTTTTACAGATGAAGAAATTATTTTTTAATCACCTTGACAGCAATATCACTTCCAGGCTCCATGATGAGGGGCACAGCATCCTGGAGGTCTTCAGTCAGCTCGTCAACAACACTCGGAGCCTCTGTCTCTTCTGTTTCGTCTCCATCGTTTAGATCAAGAACGGCAGAGCTGCTTTCACTTGTCATTTTTCTAGAATAATTTTTAATATTCCTGTTTCTTGTACAAAGAGCTGGCACAGGGAAGGTCTATGCCCAGCAGTGGGCTGATAGAAGCTAATTATAATGAAAATGCACAAAGTTCTGCCGAAAAAGCTCTAAACACACAACATCCCAAAATCATTTTGTGGTATGTCTGTAACACTGAGTTTTGATGGTTTAACATAGAATATGAATGGAGGTATGTCTAGATTCTCATAGTAAGATTATAACAAGGTTAAGTTTGAAGTTTTAAACTTTGTTTGGGTAATATTCGCAGTCAGAAACTCTATAATTCTATAAATAATAATTTTCTTAATTCTAGTGTCTATAGAAAAAAATGCATTGAATATAGCACAAACTGAATGAAAATATAAAAAGAACAATATCAAGAGGCGAATTTCTAGACTCGTTGTTATCAATCATTATCAATAATCAATAGATATTTAGCTACCATTAAATACAGCATTATATAATATAAAAGCATCTTTTTAAGGTATTATACCTAGTTATTCTACATACTACTTGCTATTTAAAAGTTACATGGTCTGAATTAGAAAGTCACCACGTAAGTGCTGAGACAAAAGGAGGCGTAACACTTGTAAACAAAAACAAAAGTACAAGTAATCAAATTATGTGATAAAACATCAAATAGCTGATGAATTATTATAGTTATCGTATTTTATCGTAGCTTTGTATCATTTTTGTAATTATTATCTGCAATTTCGGCGAATAATTTAAAATTTTGAGCAAAAGTTATGCCCTATTTGCATTTTGTAAAATCAATAATGATAATTTGTGGAATTTTTAAAATTTTAATTGTGTATTATAGTGTCATTTTTAATTATCTTATTTAGGTGCATCAAATGTTTATAAATACCTTCTATAATATTTTTATCTCAGGCGAAATTTCGCAAACGAAAACTAAAATCGATGACAAAGAATCAAAGAAAGTTTGACAATGGTTGACAAAAAGGATGACGTCTGACATTTGATTTGACATAACAAGAACCATAGAATAAGACGTGTCCTTTGTCAAAGTGCCATAAAATTAAAAAGTGAAGTGATTATCTAGATAGATAGACTTTCTTAAATATATGAATGATCACCATCACAACAAACATATTTATTACAATTAGTTTTCCCTTAGTATTTGGGAGACTTATTATAATGACGGTATATGGCAAATTAAAAAAAAAAGATACAGAAAAATGTATAACATTGGAGTGGCATAATAAGAAAATGAGATAAATATACCCTGTGGTGACTATCTCATAATATGCATTCTTATTGTACGTAGTACTTGTTAATTTTGGTTTGACACAACTCATAAAAAAAATCTATCATTTCATAGACAATACAATGGCAACTCTGAATAACCTAAAAAAATAAATGGCTGCCTCTACTTGTTCAAGGCGTCTATTGTATTGTGATTTGTGTAACCTATTGATCCTTATTACTTTTTCTCTTAGTATAAACAAGTGTATGTAGAATTTGGCTAGTATTTACTATTACGAAATATTTTTGACTTATATTCTGTTCTGTGAATCGTGGTATTTTAAGATTCTGTCTTGGTCAAAACTTCATACTCAATACATATCTAATTATTTTAGTGTAATTTATACATAATGGTTCGAGGAGTGGGTCGCGGTGGCCGCGGTATGCCAGGACGAGGTGGAATGGGTCGTCCGCCCTTCAACAGACCCCGAGTAATGATGCTCAGACCGCCTTTTGACTTAATTTTGGCGGAACCGGCATTTCCCAGATGTAAACCAGCCCCTGATGATTCGGCACTTACACAGGTAAATTATTCAAAGAAAATTTTAAAAATTATTTTAATTATTGAAAAGCTATGGTTATCAACCAAAAAATAGTCTGCAATCTAATATTTTATGAGGGTATATATTTTACCTTTTATATTAATAACCAAAATACACATAAATACCTGAATAATCTTAAGGTTGACGAGCGGAGAAACGCCTTCTTCCGCTGGTCAATATTGATTCTGGATTGCACAGTCACTTACCATTAGGTGACAGGCGGACAATCAGACCTCCAAAAAAAATATGTTAGAAGCTGGTAATTATTTCTAACAGACTATATTTACTCCTTTTACTTCAACTCAACAAAGAAAGAAAAAAAATATTTCACAAACTTACAGAGTAGATAAATACCTAAATATATACCTTCAAAATTAACAAAATTATGCACTGGAAAAGTATCAGCTCTATTTGTTTATAGGTATTTTGTTTTATGTTTTGTACAATTTTTTATTGATCTGTAATAATTAAAAACTGTGTATTCTTTCATAGATGCTGTGGACTGGGGTTTTTGAGGATCAGAAAGATTGACTTGGAAACTTTATTCATTTTCAGGCTCTACTCAAACGCCATACGGAGCTCTGCCCAACGCCGGCCGAACAGTCAGCCGTGCTCAGTCTAGTAACAAAACTGCAGACAGTGTTGGACAACTTGGTTGTGGCTCCTGGGGATTTCGCTGCTTGTGTATGTATAACAGACATACATACTTATAACCGTGCCTTTTTCCCATAGGAGTAGGCAAGGACTACATTCTTCTACTTAATCTTGACATATTTTCTTCTCTTCTTTCACATTCATCCATTTTTTCATACATGCTTGAAACACACAATCAATATTTTTCACACTGATGGACTCTTTTTGCTGCCAATATCCAAAATTGACTTTTCATTTGGTTACTTACAGCTTTATTTCACTTGTCAAAAATCTTTCTAGATAGGTTCTTGGTTGTATTGAAAATCTGTAAAGATGCTTCTGTCTTGTCCGCAGCAACTAGAAGAAGTGAGGCAAGTAGGCTCGTACAAGAAGGGGACAATGATGGCAGGAAAGAATGTAGCTGATATCGTGGTTATAATGAAGACACTGCCGACCAAGGAAGCTGTGGAAGGATTGTCTAATAAAGTAAGATATCTGTTGAGTTGTTGTTACATGCTTGTTTCCTGCAGTTGAGGTCAGAGAATATATACTTATATTTATATTGTAAATAGGAAAGCTTTGTTTGAATTGAATAGGCTCTGAAACAACTGAACCTATTTGAAAAATTATTTCACCTGTAGAATCCTAGATTTTCTGTGATAAACATAGGGTATAGGTGAAAGGGGTGAAAAGTTTTTATATGAAAATTAATCTACGCTGATGAATCCGCAGGCAAAAACTAGTTCCTTATATATTTATTCTCATTTATATATAAGGAACTAGTTTTTGCCTAATACTAGTTTTTGAATATATTTAAATCTCACTATCCTGTAAACAAAAGCTGCCTTTTCATTTCTCTCCAGATATTGAATGGAAAAGATTGCATCAATAATAAGTCATGTCTCAAAGTTAGAAAATGTTTAGCACTTAAGTTGTAACTTTTATCTTTAGGTTTAAGGGCAATAAATATTAAATTGTTTATTCAGCTGTTGCCCGCGGCTTCACTCGCTTAATTTTAGAAGAGTGGGTGAAAAGAGACAAAAAGTAACCTTGTCACTCTTCAGCCCTTCAACTATCTCCACATAAAAATATTACCGTAATTTGCTCCGTTTGGACGTGAAAGGCAGACAAACAAATAAACACTCATTCAAATTTGTAATTTACTAGCTTTTGCCCGCGGCTCCGCACGCGTCAAATTCAGGGCGTGGGGGATAGAAAGGTAAAAAAGGAGTCTGTCACTCTCAGCCATACAACTATCTATCTCCACATAAAAATTCTAAAACTAATCGGTTGCTCCGTTTTGACGTGAAAGGCGGACAAACAAACAAACACACATACTTTCACATTTATAATATTAGTATGGATAAAAAGTCTTTGACCATCAGGTGAACGAAGAGCTGAACAAGCTGATGAGAGCGGAAGGCGTCGGTTCGGTGGTGTGCGCGTGCAACGAGCGAGGGTTTACGGTGACCGCCGCCACCGCCGGAGTGCGCGTGCTCGTCACCACGCTGCACCAGAACCTGAGGAAATTGGAGCCTGAGGTTGGTCACAACATCAACCTGTCACTATATCTGCAATTCTCATCTCACTATTAAGCACACCATTCTTGTCTTGCTACTTTCAGCTCTGTCTACCCCGTTAGAGATAAAGAGATGATGCTGTATCAGTAAGCCTCTATATGGGCCCTTTTTTGAATGTGAAGCCGACTGTTACTCAAACTAGCCCGACTCCTTGGACGAGCTTAGTGCTTAAGCTTCGCCTTCCGTTGCAGGTGCACCTGGAGTACAAGGTGATCAGCAGCCACTTGGCTGCGATCCGCCACAGTCGCTGGTTCGAGGAGAACGCCCATCATTCATCTATTAAGGTATGTCACGGTACATAGATAGGTAAATTTAATTATTACTTGCTCTTTTCCACGGTTACGCTCCTATTATTCCCGATCCAGTGGGAGTTTTTCATAAGCCCGTCTTAGCAAGCTCTAACGTCCTAAAAGGAACTCCATTACATTGACGTGCGATAAACAAGTTGACTCCCGCTAAAAAGTGTCATTGGCAAAACACTGCTCATTGCTTATAAATGACATTAAATGAGCAACAAGTCTCGTTAGTTTGAAATAGTATCTTGCACACATTAAGACTTTCTTATACATGATCCTGGAAATGAAACTTTGTCGAAATAGTCATTGTAGTTTTCATCTTTATTGAACTTGATCAGAACCGTGAGTCTAGTTATATTATTTATTGTTGATCGAAGCTTCTTATAAGAAGTATTCTCTACAAAATATATAGTTACCTATTGAGATTTCATTATCATTAATTATTGAGAAGTCATTATCCCATTTTTTCGCAGGTGTTAATTCGTCTTCTTCGCGACATGTGCGCGCGTCATGCCGGATTGGAACCCCTGACCCCGTGGATGGTGGACCTACTGGCGCATCACTGCATCATGAACAATCCCGCGCGCCAGGCTTTGCCCATCAACGTGGCATTCCGGTGAGTCATTCAAAACTTGCTAGGATAGGCGGCCTCGTTGACGCAGTGGTAAAATTTTTGCCTCACCCAAGAGGTTCCGGTTTCTAATTCCATTCAGGTACTGATGAAACAAGATATTTTTCTATGTGTATTTATTATAAAATATATTATCTTTGAGTTAGTATTACTACATAGTATAAAACAAAGTTGTTTTCGTATGACATGTTCTTTATTTAGTTATTTTATTCCATGAAATGATCTATATGCATATATGTCGTTGCGGGCAGGCGGGCGTTGGCGCTGCTGGCGAGCGGGCTGTTCCTGCCGGGCTGCGCGGGGCTGCCGGACCCGTGCGAGGCCGCGCACGCGCGCGCGCACACCGCGCTCGACCTCGCCGCGCAGGACGCCGCCGCTGCCACCGCGCAGACGTGAGCACACCACGCGCTCACCCACATATACACGCACACATACATATACACGCACGCTCGCGCTCGCCCGCACACACAGCATAAACACCAGCCAAATTCATACATTCCATGCCTAGACTAATAAATGAGGTGTTTTTCCTTGGTGTTGGTACTGCTCAGTACGAAAAGATTAAGATAAACCGTCCTAAAGTTATCCCAAAACTATTGGTTTGTACACGCACATTAGCTAACAGCACACGTCGTGTACCTACTTTGGATACGTTGACCCTGTTAACCGGCGCTGTATCGTTATTTATTTCTGTATACGCAGTTTGCTGCGCGTAGTGGCGCGCGGTGGTCACCGCTACGTGCTCGGGCTGCAAGCCTTCGAAGGCGGCAAGGACATCTCCACGGAGATCACGGTGTGGGACGGCGTGGTTGTCTCGCCGCTGGCGCCCGCCTACCAGGACTCGCCAGAACCCATGGACACCGACGACAAAGGTTCTCTTAGACATCACAATAATTACTATTTACAAGTCGCACATACCATCTAGTGGCGAGCAGCCGTATTACACAATACAAGTAATTTGAGACCCTGGAAAAGACATGGGATAGTTTCGAATTCTTGTATAAATAAGCTAAAGAAAAATTATTTGTGTTTCACATTTCTCAAGGAAGGAAACAGGTTTTTTTTTTACTCTATATATATATATGTATTAATTTTAAATTAAAAAAATAATTATTTTGTTGACAGATGACGACGCGCAGGATGGCGTGGCGGCTTAGTTTAAGTTCCAATAAGACGTTTTAATAAAAATATACATTTCTAATATAATATCACTGCGCCTTTTATTTGAGGCTTGAGAGCTTTCAGTCTTACTTGTGTAACAATTTTATTCATCCTCATTTTACCAAGTAAACAGAAATAATACTATTTTAAATATGTGATATTTCACTTCTCTATCCCAAACAGGGTAGACAGAACTAAGAGATGTAAAACTCGAAGGCTATAATTAGCTGAATAGTAGGCTGTAGATTTGGATATAGTGACAGGTTGCTAGCCCATTGCTTATGTAAAGAAACACCTATTTTTAGGGCCCGTTATCTATAGTGAAATATATATATAATCAAAACCCCTATCAAACTAAACTAGATCTTCAAACACACTATTTTATGTTAGTATTTACTACATATCTTTCGGCGCTCATCAACGGAAATATTAAAAATATAACTTCGTCCAGTCGAGCTGTTAGCTCAGATTGACCATTGCTAGGTTACTTTGAACCCTCAACAGACAGTAAATTTAAAAGAAAACAATTAGGTACATTAGAAGAAAATTTTATCCTCAACGGACTGTAAAAGACGACACATCGCTAAAACTGTAACAAACAGCATCAATCAAGTCATCTAATGGACACCTTTTGACATTTGCTTAGCTTCTTTTTAGTAGCAGACAAGTCGTGGCCAGGGTACAACGCAGATACCTTCGTTGTTACAGAGAGCTTGCTTATCCTATCTTCTAACCCCGTAAGCTTCCCCCCGCTTAGATTATGGCACCCGGCCGCGCTAATCATGGATGTGCTCATACTGTCTCGTCTAATTCTATAGACATATGCAGACTTGATTTTTCCGTAAATATCTATATGCTGTATCAGATTCTGTAGGGTGCAGTTCTTGAACCTAGTGGGTACAGTCTCCGAAAAGTCTCCTCTTTCATTTGTATTTTTTCCAGCATCTTTTCGGTCAGGGAAACCGTCCACCATTTTTGACAAATTAACTTTAAGCACTGCTGCAGTGGTGTTTTGCATCAATTGCAGGCTTTGATTTCCCTGAGCTTATTATAACGGTGAATTTTATTATATTTTACATTTAACCTTTTAATTTAGACCTAACTGTTGATTTGGATGAGAGTGACAATTTTTAAAATGTCTGAATTTATATTAGAATTTCTATAAAAAGTTTTCATCAGTTTCTACTATTAACTTTAATCAAAATTATTTAATTTTAGGCGGAATAAAAGGAAACCACGGTTTAAACAATATACAGTGCTCTGCTGCAATATCACGGGAATCATTTGTTAATCCAAGTAATACGATAATAAAAATATAATAAAAAATACATAAAACGACTACATGAATTAGGATATACCTATCTATTAATATAATGATAAAAAGGTGTCAAACACAACTTATATGGTTGTTGTTCATATTACTTATTAAATATATCAATAAAATAAATGTGAAAGTATTTTTTTGTATCTGTTACCTCTCCCCAACAATCCATCTTATTGGGATTTTTTAAAAAAGGAAATAGGTATGTTCCAACTTAGCTTCAGTTTAGAATTTGATTAAACGAATTTGGAATACAATGTCCCAATAATTTTCTAATAATATTGTCACAATAGTAGAATGAGATGAAGTGATATCGTCGTTATCATCGTGACATCTTTTCCGGCTCGTTTTTTTGGCAGTCTGCATTACTGTTGTACGTGGTACTTATAACTTTCACTTTAAAATATTTTACCTATCACAGAATAACAAAGCAATGACATCATTGGATTTTATATAAAATAATGGTATGTAAATAAATATTGTTACATATTTACCCAGGTCAAGTCACAATCATATGTGCACACAAATAGTCAATTAATGAGAAGTTGTAACGTTTGCATATAATGACAAGTTATCTACAGATTCAGTCAACTAACTGTGTCAACTACGACTGTGACATTGACAGTGTCATAGTGCAACAAAACAGTTCGGAGTTCGTTGTAGCAAAATGACGTGGAGTTTTAGGTTATGAGTGCATAGTTATAATTTATTAATTAAATGAGATCATTATTAATGCCGAATTAGTTTACAGTTGTTAGTGTTTAATAGTTAAACAAAATGATTGAGATATCAGATGTTCAGAGTAAGTAATTAAAAAAACAAACAACATCCGTCCTTGCTAACATCATAAATTATTCTTCTGTGTTTAAAGGATTTTTTAAGTTTATTAATAATTATTATAGTGACTATTACTACATTTATCATGTGTCATATAGTTAAACTTCATATAATTTTGATCACATCATCACATAAAAATACTTTTAACTTTTGTATAGATGTAAGGAATAAGTCTTTTTAGTCAAAATGCTTTTATAGAATATACACGGCAGGGTATATAGTGTAGGGATTGAAATAAAGAAGAGATACTTAATACTTGCATGGCTTTTGTTAGAAATGCTGTCAATATATGTACATACAAAATTGTACACTATTTTGAAGGAAAAAACTATGTTGTTGATGTTACTCGCTCAGTTGCAATAAAAATCTCGTCACTTCTCAATATTGGACTCAAAATACAGTCTAGTTAAAACTTGATCTTATTAACATAATCATATTTTAAAATATACATACATATGGACAAAAGTTAACAAAATATTGAAGACCAAACCAAACAGAAAAAGATCATTTTCCATCTTGACCTGACCAAGGATTAAAAACCAGAACCTTGGGCAGAATGGACCTGATAAGTCAACTTATTTTAGGTTTATATTCTAATTAAAAAAAAACATTTGGTCAGATCCACCATGTTGGTTTAAAACGTTATTGTTATAAGTGGAAAGATAAATAAATATGTAAGGCCAAATCACACAAATTGAGTTAGGCCCAAACTAAGGTCAAGTCTTGTATTATGTACATATACTCAACAATACTAATTTATAATAAATACATATATAATTAAAAATCCAAGACCTATACCAATAAGAAACCATTTTTTATCACGACCTGACTGAAATTAGACCCCAGAACTTCTTGGTTGAGAAGCAAGGCAAATCACTGTGCTAACGAGGCTGTCAAAGATGTAGCCTATGTGTACCCCCATAAGAGAGGTGTGATTATATCTTTGATGTGTGTGTTTCTACTATTGAACTTGACAAAAAGACATGAAATTATTAATTTCAGACTGTGCACTTCTATTATATGTATACATATAATAAAACTATCATAAATAAGTCTTTATATAGAAGATAATAAAGAGAAAACATTTTGAGGGGTCTATCTTGGGCCAGTAGAAAACGAAACAATTTTTTAAAATTTTAATTGTCTGTATGTTTGTACGCGCATCAAACACAAACCTAGATGTGGAATTAAGTAATTGCAGTTTTCAAAGCAGTATCTTAAAATATAGATAAATATAGATTTTGTTTGTAACTGTGAATCTAGTTCTTTATTGTTGATAGAAGGTCTTAGTGGATATTTGGGAGGCTGATGTTCTGTGACATCACCTCCAACATGACATGCTAGAGTAAATCTTGAGAATCTCTCTTTTTTTATGAAATAGGGAGGCAAACGAGCAGGACGGTCACGTAATGTTAAGTGATCACCACCACCTATAGACACCTGTAACACCCGGAGTGTCAAAAGAAGCGTTGCCGGCCCTTCAGGGATTTATATGCTTTTTTCTTAAAGGTTCCAATGTCGTTATGCTCTGAAAATACCAAAATCTTAGGTGTGTTTGGGAATATATTATTCTTGGAAATATGTTATCGATTAGATGAGTTGCAAGTTTGTTTGGGTGCAATTGCAGATGAGATTTAAATATTTCGGCGTTATCTTTTATTGCCCCACGACTATTGACTTCATGTTTGAAACAAGGTGTAATCTTTTCCAGAGATTGGAATGGGGTTGGTTGGGTTCGGGATTTCATTCCTGTTCCTCGGAATACTGCTATTGTTCGACAAAGGATTACTAGCAATAGGAAATGTAAGTGAATTTATTTCTTTTGTATACTTTTGGATATGTTTGAAGACTATACAAAGTAAATAAACTGGTTTTTATTGATTGCTAGTTGACTATCATATTTGTAGCCAATTTCCTTTTTCTCAAAAAACAATTTTTCACTTCTAAAAACAATTTTTCACTTCTAAAAAAAAGTGAAAAATTGTTTTTCATACCTATTTTTATTCTTTTTTTTCGAATGGAAAAGCTTTTTTACGGCCCTAGTGCCTTATTCTAGCACCATTGTGCCATTTTACCCACTAAAACTACTCTGGTGTTGCCACCCTGCCTTTCTAGTCTAGGTCGCTAGTAGATCATTAAAGTTAGAAATAGAAAAATGGTATGGGCCCATATTTCAATCGTATCATTAATAAATAACACTGCAATTATTTTTACAGATACTCTTCATAAGCGGCCTCGCCTGCATAATAGGCCTTCAACGGACGTTTTTCTTCTTTTTCCAAAGGCATAAACTCAAGGCGACAGTAGCTTTCTTCAGTGGAATTATAATTGTGTTACTTGGGTGGCCGATGATAGGCATGATCGCGGAGATATACGGGTTCCTGCTATTATTTAGGTGAGCTTTTAAAAATTATTTATACTAAAATTACTTACTTATACAAGCGTTATCCCAGTTGCATCCTCAGCAATGACGCTTTAGAGCCCTGGGTCCACTTCCTAACTAGGAGATTTGGTGAGGTTACTGGTTTTTACATACAGCGACTACTGTCTCACCTCTGATACCCCAAGGGTAAACCAGAACCAATCCTAGGTTTATACAAACGCTAGATGGCGTTCGGGACCCACAGCTTAACATGCCTTCCGAAGCACGGAATCATCTTTATTTTTGGATAATCGGGTGATTCAAGCCTGAAATATTCTAAACAGACTAGAAATAACTTTTTTTTTTACAAAATTACCTCCAGTGAGATTCGAACCCACATCCTCCGGATTACCAGACACATGCCTTGTCTGGACCGCGGAGGCAGTATTATCTATACTAATATTATATAGAGGTAAAGTTAATAACTTTGATTGTTTGTTGTAAAGGCTTATCTTTGGAAATAGTAAAATTATCAAGAAAATTCCTTCATAATCAGAAAGCTACACAATTCAGGAGTGCAATAGGCTATATTTTAACGCCCAACGAAGTGGGCACTGGTCGTGGTCGGCTAGTATTATCATATTGGTTTTGCTCTCGTAAATATTATGGAGATGGGAATAGAATAAACTAAATGTAAACGTCGGTCTTACCTGACGAGCCGGCCCATTCATGCTGCAGGCTAAAAAAGCACGCAGCAGGCTCATACAACTACCTTAGGCAATGATGTTCATCCATGTGTAATATTATTGAGTTAGTAACCCACAAGTCCCGAATTAACTTTGGGGCCAACTCATTTTTTTGCATTTTCAGAGGTTTCCTGCCATCAGTAGTCAATTTCTTAAGGATGGTGCCAGTGTTGGGATATTTGTTGAATCTGCCGATAATAAGTGGAGTGAGTATTCTATACATAAGTATATATAGCTTCCAGGTTGGTCTGGAAGCGAAAGTAAAGCGTAAAATGTGCCAGCTGCTATTCTTCCCAAATTGTAAAAGTCAATCAAGGGAAAGGGCTTGAAATAGACATTCTCAGAGGGGACGTGCTAGCAACCTGTCAGTATAATCTGAGTCTCCATTCCACCAAATAAAATAAGCCCATTATTTTGCTAAACGTGGTTTGCGAGTGTCGCGAATCTTGACTCTGTCTAAGTAAGTAAGGGATTAATACAAGATACTGTATCTATTATTTACATACTTGTATAATTTGTTAAAATACTTTTTTTATTTTCAGGTAGTCTCAATGGTAGCTGGCGATACTGGGCGAAACATGGTATGATAGTTTGTGACTGACTAACTTAATAGTGTACGTGTGATTAGACGCTTGTGGTTGGTTAAATGAATTATCAGTGGCAGTCTAATTTTTACTGTGTTTGCAACACTGACTGTGAAAAATAATGTTGTGGGAGCTTAATTCCGTGTGTTGGCAATATTGACTGCAAGATTAATTTTGTGGTAGTTTCATTCCGTGTTCTGGCAACACTGACTGGTAAAAAAATAATGTATACAGACATTATGTAAAATATAAAAACTTATAATGCTGTCATTATGAACATTTTTAATGTATTTAGTGGTAATTTATTAACATATGTATTTTCTCTGTATCAAGATCGATTGTGTATCTATATCTATTATTAGTTTTATTTATAAAAAATAAATCTAATAACAGTGATTTAGAAGATTAAATAATAAAATATATAATATTTTTATTTCGTTGCATATGGAACAACGGCGTACCTAAGTAATTTTTGACAAGTTTGGATGAGAAAACATTAAAAAAATATTTTAAAAACTAAAAAAAAACGTCCTCGTTGGCACAGTCGGAAAGTCCTCGCCTCTTGGGCAAGAGGTCCCGGGTTCGACACCCGGTCAGGTCATGATTTTTCTTATTGGTTTGCGTCTTAGATGTTTATCTATTTATTTATTATAAAATTCATAATTATGTAAGTATAGTGTCGTTGAGTTAGTATCGTATAATACAGTATTCGAACTGTTCCTATTTATTTATTTATATCTTTAAGCCCTTAAAAATCATAAATATTGTTATATACATTTAAAAAAAATAAATCGTTTTTTATCTTTTTCGTTACAAATATACATATATCGTCAAAAAATCAATTTTCTTGATAAATAATTGTACCGCGTAATTAAACTAATGCGGTGTTGTTCCTTAAGAAACTTTATGAGTACCGAAAGTAAAGATACTATCGATACATTAATATTATATTGATAAATAAATATACCGTCGATAGTTTTTGTAGCATCACTTCACAATATTCCATTAACTATGGATATGGTTTATCCTGATTCGATGGGCTTAATCGCTCATTTGTCTTCATTTGGTCGCCGCTGTTAATCCTGGCCGTAACAGGAAACACAGCGGTGGGAATGTGTGGTGGGTCCCTTAACTATGGATAGTTTTAAAAATGATATAATAATGTTGTTTATTGAAACTATCGATGTTCTATGGAATCGCTATCGATAGTTAAACTATCGAGTAACAACCCTAGACAGCCTCACATTATCACACGCCCTACTCTCGTTCCCACGGGAATTACGGGATAAAAAGGAGCCTATATTACTCTTGGATACAGTAGTTTCCTAATGGTGGAAGATATTTTTTTAATCGGTTCAGTGGTTTCTAAGATAACCCCCTACATACAGACACACAAGCTTACAAATATTTCTTCTTTATAATATTATAGTGTAAATAAAAACTATGGGATCATTCTCATAGATGAAGGCTAGCAACCTGTCATCAAATACACGTCTATCCCTTACGGGGTAGACAGAGCCAAGATTAGTGAATCTCGAAGACCACGCTCAACAAAATAGTGGGCTTGTCATATACGAGGGCGGGTCAATAAGTCCATGACTTTTGGAATAAAACACAGATTTTTTGATAAATAAATCATTTGTTTTTCAACGTAGTCTCCCTTGAGNNTCCAAAAAATATGATTTGTCGAGGTTAGTAACGAGGTCAGAAATTCAAAAAGTCACGGACTTATTGACCCGCCCTCGTACATATACACTATCACGTCTTTGTCCTTTACGACGTAGACGGAGCCCAGTATTAGCGTTTATCTAGATACAGATTTATAGATACATGTAATAATTAGAAATAATAGGTTGGTAGCCCGTCGCCTATTAGAAAAATTCGCCTATCTTAATTTGTATTCCATTCCCTTGATCGTCTTTTACATTCTGTGCGTATGTAATATAAATATTATCGTCTGGCCATATAAACTTTGTATAATAAATATTGTCCTTATGGGGCTTTTAAATAATTCGCAACGCAATTTTAGGAAGTGTTTTGTAAACGTTACGATGCGTTACAGAAAAACGTATTACGTACGTACATAGTTACGTACGGCTTGCGTTGCCAGGCGTCTGGATAAAGCCGGATATAGTTAGGCTTTCTGATTGCGTGTCCGGCCAAAATAAACGGTGTCCGGCTTGTCCGGCTTTCGTTGGGCTTTTTACATTTCTCAAACGAGCGATAATAATAAAAATAGCTGGATTTTACACACCTTTTTTCTGTCGTACCTGTAATACTGAGACACGAAATCCTCCATAATGTAGGGTGTCCGGACTTTGTGCCCAAATGACTGGCAAAACTGGCTGGTCTGTCCGGCTATTAGGCTTGTCGATCTGGCAACCCTACGTATGGCGTGTACGCAATGGAAGGGGGAATTAAAAAATCTTCAAGAATTGCGTTACGTAGCCCCCTCATGTATTGTACATAGTCTCGATATTTTCAAGAAGGCTTTTAAAATGTAAAATAATAGATTTTGTATAATATAGATTTAAATTGTATGTATTTTAAGGATTTAGTTATGAGAAATAATAAACTGAGCAACAAAACAGCACTTTTTGAATAAGTAGTTGTTCAAATAGTATTTTTGTGGGTTAGGTTTTTTATTTATTTATTATGTCAGAGGGAGGCAAACGTGCAGGCGGGTCACGCGATCACCGCCGCCCATAGACAACTGTAACAAGCGGGTTTACAGAAGCGTTGCCAGCCTATAAAAACCCATTACTTCCCATTTAGGGAGGGCGGGGAAGTTTGGCCTCCGGCTCTCCTACTCACCGGACGGAGCATAGGTTAATATGTTGATTAATTAAATAAAATCCGTTATTGGTTTTAAAGAAAAATTTAAGGAGAATAATGAACGAAATGATAGTTTTTTTTTTATTACAATTCTAAGATAGGTTTATACAAATGTTAGATGGTGTTCGGTACCCACAGCTTAACGTGCCTTCCGAAGCACGAAATCATCTTTCTTTCTCTTTCACCAGACTAGAAATAACTTTTTTCCATAAGTTACCTCAAGTGGGATTCGAAACCAAGACCTCCGATCCGGTCACAACGTCAGAAAAAAATAAAAATCGTCAGTCGCGCTTAATCACGTGGCAAATTCAATACATTTCTTTATTTTCTAAATTTGTTAACTTTTTTTAATTGTTACTTTTGTCTAAGGCCTGAGTATTGTAAAAAGATCTAATAGTCGATTTGTTAAGATCAATTGATACCACCTATTATACTCGTACATACTTGTCATAGTGTTTGATGAATGTGTAAATAATATTTTAAATTCGCATATTTAATTTCGTGATAAGTATTTTGTTGGTGGCTGTACCGTGTAACTTGTCAAATATAATATAATAAAAATTATCCTACAATAATGCAGTTTTTTTCTTTACACTTTCTGGTAGTCTGTAGCTTGATTAAGATATAAGATGTTTATTAAATACTGACGTAAAAAGTGCCTTTGAAAGTCTAATTTCTGAAAAAATTTTTTTTTTTATTTTTAAAAAGAGGAATTCGGCCACAGGCAATAAAACTTAGCCTATATCATTATCTACAGATATGTCATAACGTTTTTATCCCTTACGGTTTTTACGTGATCACCGCCGCCCATAGATAACTGCAACATCCGCGGGGCTACAGAAGCGTTGCCGGCTTATAAAAAACACCCGCCCTCCCCATTTGGGGAGGGCAGGGAAGTTTGGCCCCCGGCTCTCCCACTCAATATTTTTTTGTCTTTCTTTCAAAAACTACTTAATGTAATTTGATGCGGTATTCACAGTTGTATTGTAGATCTTAGGTCGAACTTAAAATATAGCGTAGGTTTCATCTTGATACGCTTAGAACCAGAGATGTCGACAATACTAATTACGCGCTGACGACGTCGTCGCGGGCTGTTACGGATGGGTTGTCAGTGGCTTATAGGTTGGTTATTTGGAGTCCGTGGTAAGATAAGTTTATTTCAGAGAGAAGAAAAAGGAAATTGACCGAAAAAAGGTGTTGCCATCAATAAGCCCATTATTCTACTAAGCGTGTCGTTCGCTTCGTATATCACGACTCTTGACTCTATCTACCCTGTAAGGGATAAGGACGTGATACCGTATCTTTTTTAATTTTTATTTTTATTTATCCAGGGTTAGCGGGAAATAAATAAATCGCCTTAAACATGCCCATGCTAATATACATATCTATATCTGTACTAATATTGTAAAGAGTAAAAGCTTTGCTTGAGTTGAATGGAATTCGAAACTACTGGGCTGATTTGAAAAATTCATTCACCAGTAGAAGATTTTCATTTAATCCTAGATTTTCTGCGATCAACATAAGCTATAGAATTTTTGAATTCTTATTAAACCCATGCGAAGCGGTATAGTATATAATAATGATAAAATATTTGTCATTTTGTTTGTGACGAAACACAAAAACTACCGGACCGATTTTGATTTGGCACTGATATAGACTGCGTAGTAGGTATTCTGGAGTAACATTGGCTACTTTTTCCCCGCAGTTCACACGGTAACAGTAGAACGGGTGAGACCATGGCATGGTCGCTGGTCTAAGTATATTGAAGTGAAAACTTCTTTAGGCGCGTTGAGCGTTTTGGTAGAGGGTAAAATCCTCGGTTCGCGTCACCGAAATGCTAATGATAATAGTATATAAA
>JADGIL010003209.1:0-21728 GCA_020352625.1 Cactoblastis cactorum
AATAAAACTATGCTTACTTAAAGGAAAGGGTCCTTTAAGTAAGCATAGTTTTATTTTTTAATTTAAAATTTTTTATTTACTACTTACTAAGATATTTCCCTGCTGCGACCAAATGTGGTTGTTTTTCTAACCAATCTTTGACTGCTTTAATACTTTCAGCTATGACCCGCACATCAGATTGATTGTAAAATTCTCTGGTTCTTCTGATGTCATCAGCAGTCACTTTCAATATACGATGGTTCGGCGCGGCTTCCATTTTCAACTGGAAACGGGAATATATTAAAAATTATTCATTATTATTACAACATATACACAGGTATAGCATGTTTAAAATAATGTATTATAATAATGTTTGTAGTTGTTTCAAAGAAGATAAATTTCAAAGGTAATAAGAAAAAAGGTTATTTTTAATTTTATGGCAGAGGGAGGCAAACGAGCAGGCGGGTCACGTGATGTTAAGTAATCACCGCCGCCCATAGACACCTGCAACACCCGGGGGGTCACAGGAGCGTTGCCGGCCTTTTCACCAAGGTAAAAAATTCATTGTAGTTTTAGGAAATTACAATAGAATAATTTCTACAATTGATAAATTTATGTGGTACACTTTACAAACTATCAAATTTAAATGTTTTAGCATTTGACACAGATGTAACAAATGAATTTCTAAATGTTGCATATTACTCTTCCAAAGCTTCATCTCTTTTAAATAAATAAATATATTGGGACAAGTCACACAAATTGAGTTAACCCCAAACTAAATTCGAGACTTGTACTATGAGATACTAACTCAACGACAATATATTCTATATATGTAATTTCATTTGTTTCAATATGTATTCATATCTAGTTACATGTTAAATATTTGTATATAATTAATGGTATTGACATCTCAGTATTTAATTTCATATTGAAATAATTATATGTGATACAGTATCTGCATACTGTGTCACATCATTATTTGTTACGGAGGATACGGAGCCCAGAGTCGTGAGACTCTAGAACCTGTTTACATTATCAGGTTTAAAACCCTGTTCTCTTGATTGACCTACATGATAAAAAAGCAGCTTGCACATACTATGTTAATTTTGGCTCCCAGACTAAATCACTCTGGAAGATATTTAGAGGTATTTTAGATAATAATACTTCGATCAGCAATTTATCGTACGTCTATGTAATGATACCTTTATTATTATCGATTCTCGTAAATAGGTACAATTAATCGAATTTCTAGTTTCATATATTGTAAGAAAATGCTCCCTTTTTTTTTAAATTCTTAAACAACTTAATGTGTTATTTAAATGGCCAATTGTAGTGAAGTATTTTCCTTGTTCCGCAATGAAATAATAGCGTTCATTTAGTATGGCTGACCGACTAGGTCAAACATTTTTTCCTCGTGAACAAAGAAGGACTACTTCCATATTAATCTAAGAGCAAAAGAAAATTGTGGAGTGGGCTTCTCTTAATCGTTTGCTCCCTCTTAAAATTCAATGAAATGATAATTTTTTTTTATAATCCAAATCCAAAATTTATATTTTAAAATGCGATTGTAAGAGAAATTAAAATGAAAACATTACCAAAAATGTTTACCTTTTTCTATGGGGACCACACTGAATTTCAAATAAAACGGTTCAGTTGATTTTACTTAATACGCTTTCAGAAAGACAGACAAAAATATTTATTTAGAATTTTCAAAAAAATATGCAATGTGCAAATTGTATCCAGTTACGATTTTATTAAGTATATGTGTAGATTAAAAGAATGATCAGTTTTATCATCAACTACACAAACATAATAATTACGAAGCTGGCAATTAATGTCGGACATTTAAACGCGAAATAATTGTTTATATAATTGATGTCAAGTCAATTACGGCATTGTAGGAGTCCTATAAACACTTTTCTTCACTTCCTGGAAAACACTTTGAAATTTTTAATATCAAGTCATATAACTATACTTGAGACCGACTAGGTTTCGACCACTCTGTTCCAGGTTTCGTAGAAATTATGACAAAAAAAATATTACTTTCTGGATAAATGGACTATCTAACAGTGAAATAATTATTAAAATCTGGTCTAAGTAGTCCTTGAAGTTATCGCTTCAACCAAAGAAATAAATAAAATCTTCTTTGCTTTGCATTGATGTACTTAGTGAGACTTTCAATGCACATAGTATGGCATACTCAGTGTTGCAGGTATTCATTGATTGCGGTGACCACTTTCCATCAGGTGGACCATGACCGTTTGCCAGTTTAATTATTTAATAATACTTTATGGTAATTCCTTCCCCGTTCTGTCTCGCCATTTTTAGAAAAATAAATAAAATGCAAACAAAAAAAGTTCACATAAATATCATCTAAAATAATATTGAAGATATTAGACAGTGACATTTAAAATACATATAAAAACCTACATTTAAATGCAAATTATACGACTACTAAGTTATCACGAATCTCAGAACATGACGTAAGACGGTTGACTATAAACTGAATAGATGCAAAATTTAATGCTTCGAAGGGTTCCGTACAAAGAATATTGATAATTTAAAAATATTTTTTAATTTGAATGTTTACTAGAAAATAACTTTGCCATGTTAATTTTATAATAACCTATTATCCCACAAAAGAAGTTACGAACTTTATATAGGACTAACTCAATAAGTGTGATTTGTCGCTACATACATATTTATTTATTTAAATTCATTTATTTCTTAAAAATAATTGGCAGGCGACATGTACTTATTAACAAATCCTACACAGGCTTGGCCTGAATTGTAGAACTTTTACATAAAGATTACCTTAAAATTATACTACACACAGTTCTTAATAGATATTTTACAAATACTTTACGGCCTTGTTGGGGCAGTGGTAAAGTCCTTGTCTCTCAACCAAGAACCAACCGGATTCTAATTCCGCTCAGGTTACGATGGAAAATAGTGTTTTTTTAATTGACCTGAGTCTTGGATGTTTAACTTCATATATACAATGTAATTTACTATAAAATATCGTTATAATATAAAATTACCGTTGAGACAGTGTTCCATAATACAAGTCTCGAACTTAGTTTGTCCTGTCCTTATATATTTATTTAGTACTAATTTAAGGTTTTTCCACTTAGCGCCGAATCCCAAAACCGATCCACATATACAAACATGTTTTCCTATTACTTCAGAGAATCGTGCGTTTTTATTTACATTTGTCACGTGATTTGCATGACGTATGTTTGATACGTCATGCAAACATAGCATATATTCAACTGAGGCATGAGTAGATAAGTAGATACATTATTTACTTTATATTGTTTGTCTTAAATATATTGAACTCTACTACTGCTTGTTAAAGGTATAAAATATTTATGGACAAATCACACAAATTGAGTTAGGCCCAAACTAATCTCAAGACTTGTATTATAGGATACTAACTCAAACATACTTTATTTTACTATAGATAAACATCGACGACAAAAAGAAAAAGATCAGTTTCCATCATGACCTGACCTAGATTAGAACCCGGGACCTCTTAGTTGAGAGACAAGAAATTACCACAGCACCAATGAGACAGTTTAAACAAGTCTATGTTTTATACATACTTACTACCTAAGTACCAGTAAAACATGACTGTGTTAAGCTTTACAAAAAAACTATCATAGTCTTAGGTTTAGGTCCAGATGTGTACACTCTTACAAAACAAACTGATGAAGTACCTAGTTAAAATTAATTGTTCCGTCATGTACACATATAAAAAATTAATGTAACCGAGCGTTGTCTGTACATGAAGATATTAAGGGACAACTTTTTATGATCTACTGAAGCCGAAACGATCTTTTTTAGTATTTCTGTCCTTCGGTCTCTCTGTATATTTGTACGCGCATCACGCATAAACTACAAAAAAATTATTTCGATGCAATTTTTAACAGTTGTATTGTAGAAGATATAACTTAAAATGTATACCTGAGATATTATCAATAATAGTTACGCGCGGATAACGTCGCCGGCAAAACTAGTTCAAAATAATGTAAATTCATTTGTTAAAACGACAGATTTATAGAAATAGCAATTGACAGGCTACTGCCATTGTTAAAAATCAATAGTTAATTTGTTAACAAGCAATTTAAACGTATGACGTCTTTGTAGAAATTGTTGAATAGACAAAAATAGTTTCTATTATATATACTTAAATGCTGAAATAATAACTTTTGTAGCATTGTATACAAGCATGATACATTATTGCAGGAATTTATTTTCAGATTTATAGTCAACGCTCGCACAAAACAAAAATGGTTTAGGTTTATAACAATCATAATATATATTAAGGTTCGGTTTCAAAAATTCTATCACCGTTAGTAAACTTTTTTATCCAGAAGTGTGAAGTGAAGAGTCCGTTTTTAGTGCGTACGTACTTAAACTTTTTATACTAAAAATTATTTTTTCATCTTGAACTGACCGGGAATAAAACCCGGAACCTTGTAAGAAGCGAACATGCCTGTTAACCATTACGCATGTCGCCAAGAATCCGATTTATAGTTCACTTTTTTTTTTTAAATATAAATATTTTAAAAAAAGTGAAATATAAACCGGTATAACTACTAGTTGATTTTTTTATAGAAGATTTAGAAGAAGTATAACTACTAGATTTTTTACATTTTTTTACAATTATAATATAACTATGTAATAATAATAAAAATTTATATTAATAATTGCAAAAACTCACTGTGAATGTTACACACTACTGCGACAGATGAAGCGAGCACTACGGACCGTCCTGTTTGATGTAATGTCCAAGACACGCTTCTCTGACCTTACATTTGTGTCGTATAAATGGTACACTTCGTATTGTATGTAGTATTAAATCTACACCTACGTGTTGTTATGGTATTTATCTTTGAGTAAAAATATTGACTTGTTTTCTACTTCCGAAGTAATAGAATTACGTAGATGATTTGAGGAACAAAATCGCTTCCGCTTATTGCTGCTAATACCATGTAATTTTGTGGATTACAGTGCATAATTTCACAGGAAATCCGTCCTCTCTCTCTTTGTACCTATCTCTCGTGTGGTATTTCCGTTTTCCATAGAAATCTTTTATCAAATTATTGTATTCTATATTTTAGTTGTAGGACCCTTCACTCAGAATGATAGTGGCCGTGAAGCAACCAAAATCTCCGATAAAACAGAGATAATTTACATAAATGCAAAAATTTATAATTTCATGGCTATTGGACGTAGAAGTTTTCGCCAGAGGTTTGGCATATAAATATTTGGTTTTACGTTAGTTAATGTATTATTATATGCTAATTTCCAATGCATTAAATTTAACAAACTAACCATATTAGATACCATGTAGGTCTGGAAGAAAGAAAAATAACATGGAATGTTTTAACTGTGTTTATTTTATTAACTGTTAATGTTTATTCCTGCACAGGTAAATTAAGGGATTGGACATAAAACAGATTCTTCTAAAGCGATAGGCTAATAACATGTCATTTTATTTGAATCACCAGCTACTCTATCATTCAGCTAAACATGGCTTTTGAATCTCGCGATTCTTGGTTCTGTCTGCCCCGTAAAAGATGAAGGCGTGTATCAATCTTCCCATCCGCAATATAAATTCGAGTAACGTCGATAAAAATTGAACGAGTAAGTACCAACAGAATAAAATTAAGTGACTAATGAACCATATTATCTTTTTCAGGCATGAGGTTGAAAATTTTTTGAAGACGTTGGCAACTTTTGAAATGTAAGATAATTTTATTCAATTTTGCTTCTTTTTCTTTGTAAAAATAATTATAACTTAATTTTGAAATTTAAGATCTTTAATCATATCCCAGTAATCATCTTATTTTTTACCTCTGACGCAAAAAAGAGTGGTGTTATTAATTTGATTTGTGTGTGTGTGTGTGTGTGTGTGTGTGTGTGTGTGTGTGTGTGTGTGTGTGTGGGTGGGTGTGTGTGTGTGTGTGTGTCTGTCAATCTGTCTATGCCATCACAGCTCCCAAACAAATGAACCGATTTCGACAATTTTTCTTTTGTTAGAAAGGTGATTTAAACGAGTGTGTTTTAGCTATATTTTAATCTCTGACGCAAAAAGTGGGTTCTGTTTGACGTGTGTTTAGTTATGTTATGTCGAGGATTCTTAAATTTTTAATGTGTTATATTTGTTACTAAAATTTAATACGTCTATGATCTAGACTGTTTTAGGCTGCAATATAGAAAATTAGACATAGGCTTTTCTATATTACGACCAAAAACAGTTTAAAGTGGTACATAATATTATGTAATAATATTAATTATAAATATTATTTGAGTTAAAAAGTTTATTAACGCAAATAATAGCCAATTATTTTATAGAACTAATCTCTAAATTACCTTCATAATGTGTAAATACAAAATGAAATGTCACAATTATTTGTTATAGTCCAATAAAATGAGATCGACGTTAAGTCAAATAATAGTTAGACACTATAATGTAATAAAGAACGACCTAGACGCAAAGTTAATTGGAATTAGGGACCAAGCAACTCTTATTATTATGACAAATAACAAAAGTGACTATTCAAGTTTGACTATTTATTTATATTTAATTTCATTTTTATATTTATTTCTTGTAGTCTTTTTTAAAACTATATACTTTATAAATAAGTAAATAAATTAAAAATAAAAAAAAATCCCCGACAAACACTCATCAAACTTAGCCCTTTTTTGCGTCGGGGGTAAAAACATAAGAAAACTCTCGATTACGTTACCTTTCTAACAAAAACCAATTATCCAAACCAAAATCGGTTTATCCGTTTGGAAGCTATGATGCCACAGACAGAATGCCATGCACACGTTTGACACACGTCAAATTTATAATACCCCTCTTTTACATCGGGGGTTAAAAATACAAAAAATATATAATTTCAACAATAAAAAAAATAAGGGAATCCGCCGGCAGTGGGGATACTAACTCAACGATACTATATTTTATAGCAAATACACACACACACACACACATATGCACACATTTACATGTAATAAACACAGAATCCTTAAATATATAAGCACATTGTCTTATATATATATTTATGTATGTAATTGCTTTAAATAATTTTCTTTACATTATATTTTGGCCTTTCTGTTCATGCATAATCTTTGACAAAGTTAACATGTTTGCACTAACATGCAGAGCTAAATATTTCGAACAATAGAATTTTCCGACTAGCCATTATATGTTAGAAGGCATTAGTTAATGTACTTTGCTAATTCGTTACTGCCATTTTAAGATTTGGTTAGTGTTATTTATTATTATTTCTTTTGTAATACGAGTATGTACCTATTAAAATATATTAAACCTATTAAAAAAAAAAAGAAGTCTATATATACCCGAGCGTATTCGTAATTGAATCCGTGGCAGTGACCACGTCAGGGCTAGGGGTCCGCTACCTGAACTAGGTGATTTGGTAAAATAACTAGTTTTGACATAACGCTGAAGTCTTCCACTCAAAGGGTTAATCAGAACCAGCCCTAAGATAGGTTACGTTAACGTGCCTTCCAAAGTTCAAAATCATCTTTCTTTTATATAATCCGGGTGCTTAAGCTTACAATATCCTAAAAAGATTAAAAATAACTTTTTTCTATGTTACTTTTCTGTGCGATTCGCACACACAATCTTGATCTCACAAGGCGCACGCCTATTTATTTCCATTATTGAGGTCATTTAACGTAGCACTTTATAAAACATACAAGAGGCAAACAAAATTAATGTCATTTTGATTTATTAAGCCAATTAATATGAATCTAGGTATCTTTCTGAATCTGTAATAATTAAAACGAGGCTCTATACTTAATGAAAATAAGAACTTTTCGCAACATTGAACTTTTTTAATTCGATTTTAATGTAAAATGTTTTGCTAAACAAAGTTTTTATCACAACAACGCTTAATCATAGAAACAAAGGAATTTCGCGTGAAAATTTTTATATTTCTTCACGGCAATAACTGACCTTTACTTTTGTAAAGAGGCTTTCAGACTATTTATGTTAATTTTTAACCACCGACGCAAAACGAGGGTGTTATAACTTTGACGTGTGTGTGCGTATGTGTCATTCTATCTGTGGCACCATAGCTTCCAAACGAGTGAACCGATTTTCTTTTTTTTTTTTTTTGATAAAAAGACGACTTAATGAAGGGAGTTCTTAGCGATGCTTTTAATCCCCGATGCAAAAAAAGAAGTAACTTTGTCAATTTTTGTTATATTGCGTCGGGGGGTTTGTTTTTAATTTTTTATTTAGATTTTTTAATAATGACTTGTTAGACAAAGCTGCCTATTGTGATTAAAGTCAGTGGACTTACCATATATAGGTGTGTAGGTTGAAACTAGTGTATTTATTATTATTTCTGCTCTGCATACACTAAAAGGAAATACGATGTTGAGTGCTCGTTTCAGTTTTGATTTTTGATACGGATTTTTTTCATATACATAATTAAGTAAGGGAAATAATAAACTGCGCAACTAAATATACTGAAATGCACATAAAAAAAAGAGATTAGTTGCCACTTTTGAATGAATTGCTGTGCAAATAGTTTTTTTGGGACACGGTTTAAATTGTCAGCAGATTCCTCTCTTTAGTACTGACCACTTGCAGAGGTTCTGTCTTCGCAGACCATGGATTTAGTTTCTACTTGAAATTAAAAAAAAAAATATATATATATATATATATATATATTTCTTTATTTGAAAGTAAAATTATAGAGAAATAGAAAAAAAACTTGACTACTTACAAGAACAGTATGATAGGTAGTTTTTCTTCTTTACTTTAGATTTTAGTAAAAGTACTTTCGTACTTTCGATCTTTAGAGAACAAAAAATGTGAATATAAAGTGAAATAAACTATAGCTTCAGCAGTAAATACTTAATCCGTAAATGGTTATGATATGACGCTTAATGCTCTTGTTTATGCATCTGGTAATATAATAATGCAATTCATGACTCTTGTTACCTTGGGCCGTTCGGCAAAAGTAATTAACTTCAAGGAAAATGGCAATGACATGGAGTTAAGTTTCTAGAAAAAAAACTACACTTAAATATGTAAATAAAGTAGGCACGAATCACACTAAATGAGTTAGCACTAAAGTAAGTTCGAGATTTGTGTTTTAGGATCGATAAGAACTTAAACAACGAAACTATATAATACTTAACATAATCATATATAGATTAATCATCCAAGATCTATGCCAACAAGGATCGAACCCGGAACCTCTCGGTTCAGAGGTAAGGACTTTAATAATAGTATCACTGCGCCATGGAATGGTCAAACATATATATGCGAGTCTTATAGCATCATTGCGGGTTAAACAGTCAAAGGTCACTTAACTCTAAAACGACTAATAAGTAAGTAACGACTAAGTGTAGTAATCATATGGTGGAAACGAGAAAAACAAACAATCTCCATAGATTGCGGTGGCCATTTGAAGTCAGGTGGAGCACTAGATTTATTGACAATTTAGTTGTATAAATCAGATAATATACAAAATTTTCATTTTTGCTACAGAGTTTTACATGGATCATCTGGTACCGTCACATGGATCATCTGGTAGCGTTACATGCGTGACACAAATTTAAATTCTGTTCAGGTAACCTGCACAGCAGGAAACCGATCCTAGGTGCACCATCAGGTCACGGTTGTTAGAAATAATGCATTGTCACGGGTAATAAAGATACAAAATTTCAGCTCAATCGGACACCTGAAAGTGTAAAAGTAAAGTGTTCGAAAAGCTTACAAGATTTGATTACAGACATCAAGACTGGTGAAAATAAATAAAAGCTTGTAAAAATTATTTAACTGTTATTCATAATCAGATTAGCTTATTTAAGGCCATTATAACATTTTATAGCCTTGTACACGTAACTTTTTGATTATTCGTAAAAGGACCACTGTGAACAAAGCCCAACGGCCAAATTTTACACCTTTTGCTAATTAAGATAATACTCAAAACAAAGATTTCCCGAAACATTTCTTGCGGAATAAAAGGGTTAAAATTCGTGTATTTTGAAATTATTATCGTTGCCTCTTGAGGAAGGTTCATGTTATCAGCTTAGTAGATAATAGCATTATAAAGCGTTGAAGGTTTGCCATGAATTTGTGTTGAATTGTAAAAAAAAAGAAACTTGTAAATTTTTCTTCTTTCTTGAATATTTTTTCTATATATGTATTCGTTACAAAATATAGTTTAATATCCCATAGTCTCGAACTTACCTTGGGGCTAACTTAATATGTGTGATTTGTCCCTATATGCATGTAATTATGTATTTATTTGTTATAAAATACAATTAGATTTATAGTACTTATACCTATAGAGGTAATCTGTGGTATACCATAACACGACTATAACATATTTTATGGCTAATTTAGCCTGCGATATTTGTCCCTGTATATTTTATATTATCCATACCTTAAGTTGTTTCCAAAATTTCTTTCCCAAAATCATAAACTGACACAAGAAACCCGGTCAGGTTTAATAATGAAGTTTCGTGTGCACCCAAAATCAGACTTTAATATCGCATAACACGGTAACTAGAAACTATCAGGGAAGTTTGGAGCAAACCACTAACAACTTGTTAAGATGCAAGCCTTCTCAAATGATTTATGTTGCTGAGCGTGTGTTGGCGGAGATTTTCAATTTAACGGAGTTTAACCTTTGAATGGTGTAACTGCGCTTTTAGATACTAAGTTTGATATGTATTTCAATGCAACGAAACTAGTAAACAGACATGCAATACACCAAATCACCACGGCTTATGAAAGCCTGCAACACTAGGGGTATGGTCAATAAAATATTTTAGCCCCCTTTTAAAAAAAGGGAAAGAAAATAATTACTTTTGGTATTGGCATATTACATATCTAAAAAAATGAAAAAAAAAAGACAAAAAATTTGATATCATTTATTTCGGATTCCATCCAGTTTATCTTATTAAGTGATGATGATTTTAGATTAACAAGCAAACACTCGCTGTAAAAACTTTGCTTAAATCTAAGAAATGGCGGAATATTTTGAGGTAATGAGATTTAATACAAATAATAGTAAAATAAAATGTTAAATACTTTTTAGTTTCAAAGTTTGAAGAAAATATTTATACTTATATCATTTGTGAGTGTCACTTAAGAATATTTTAGGTTCTTGACAAACTAGTTTAAGCAATATAAACTTTGCTTGCATAAGTTATAAGGCGTACCATAAAGTAGCACCGAAGAATCTAAAAGAATATAATGCCCTACACTCATCTGTTTAATCTAATGAAACTAACATTATGTACATTCATTTGATTCATGCCCTTTTTTGACAGATACTTTGTACTACCTTCCACCTAGTACTCTCTTTAGATTGGTACTGTATTAAAGCTTTTCTTACACTCATTAAATACTATACTATATTAGTTAATATTACTAAGTTTTAGTTTTCTATTCCCAGTCAGGGCAAAGTGAAAAATTCTTTGAACTGACTTACATATAGTCCCGATTTTACTTTGAGGCTAATACTATCTGCAATTTTAACCTTTATTCTTATTTTATTTATTTATTAAATTAAATTTCTGAGATTAATGTAAATTAACATTAGGCACCGTACCCAAAGGTGTAGTTTTCGATTTTTTTAAATAATGGTCTTTTTAATAATGATTTTATTGCGTTTGAACTCATATCTTTTACACATTTTTTAAAAACTTGATAAACATTAATAACGAATTATAACCACGAAAAACACCCATTATCTGCCTTTAATATCTGTTAAACGCTTTGCATATTTTTACTCAGTCTCTTGGTAATTAATGCTGATGTTTATTAGGAAATATAATTTCTTACAGCCTCTCAGGCATGCCTGGCACGTAATACAATTATACGACAATAGAGTTTAAATTGCTTTGAGCACAAGATGTGTCTCTGAGAATGAATATTAAAAATTGCTCAACGTATACATGGGATTTTGAATTTTAAATCACTGTATTTTGAGTTGAAATTTATAAAGGAAATAGACAATATTAAGATATATTATGTAGATATACTTAATCTACAATGAGAATGAGTGAGAATGTATACGTCTAAAGTATATGAGAACATGGATTTAGATGGTTTTAAGTGATGGTATTGTAAAGAAGAGTCGGTGACTGAATTTCATTTAAATGAAATTAATAAATAATAAGATAAATCACACAGATCGAGTAACTCTTTTTTAACCTCCCATGCAAAAAGAAGGGTATAATAAGTTTGACGTGTGTGTGTGTCATTATGTCTGTTCTTCATAGCTCCCAAACGGGTGAACCGATTTGAATAATTCTCATGAAGTATTAAATAGCACATCTTTACTATATAGTATAAAACAAAGTCGCTTTCCGTTGTCTGTCTCTATGTATGCTTTGATATTTAAGACTGTACAACGGATTTTGATGCGGTTTTTTTTAAACACATGTTAAGCCGGGTGGGTCGCTAATTTTCAAACATGGACTTTTGTTCAGGAAAATATGTCGCCTAATAAAAACAATACAAAAAAGCTAAGTCAAGACATGACACAGTTGGAGCCGCAGTTCCCCAGGCTAATACCCGGCCTGGCGGAAAGATCTTCCCTTTGTGACGGTTGAGCATCACGACCTCGCTCCCTCTACAAAATCAAAATCTTTATTCTAAATTAGACCTATTAAGGTACGTTTTTTACTTCAGTATTTTACAAAATATCTTACCTACATCTTAATCAAGCTACAAAATACCAACGTTTCAGAACGATCACTGCTGAGAAAAAGACCCAAAGAAACTTAAGCGGTTTTGGTCCCTATTATGCCGGAAGGGCTTGATTACCCATTTATTATTCTTATTTTATTATACGATACAATAAAGTATATAAATCAATAAAAATGTCAAGTAAATAAAATAAAAACAAGTTATGACTACAGGACTGAAGTAACCTAGCACCGAAGTAAATTGAGACTTGTGTTGTTATTGGATGGTATGCAATAAGTAACTCAACGATACTATATATTATAACGAAAACATTATAATAAAATAAACATTTGACTTTGATAAAACTGAAAAATAACAGATTATCCCTTCTTTGACCGCGGATCCAACCTGGGACCTCCGTGGACCGTATACATACATACGATACGGCATAGCATGATAACCATTAGGCTATGTAGGTGGGCAAACTTAAAAAAATATTATGATTATAAGTCTAAAGTCAAGGGTACAATTGCGTTAGATACTCATTCCGGGAACGCTCACTTCCAATTGTGTATATACTGCGCATCATATAAGATGAGCCATGTTACTGCAAACCATAGAGCCGTATGCTGCGGTGTTAAAGGTGAATTTGCAATGGAGAACGCAGCTATTCGGTTTCAACTTTCGTGCCAAATATTGTACAACGGACATCGATTTCTACGTTTGCGCAAGAGCACCGGACGCGAGTCGTAAGGCATTGGGCCTAATACTCGTTAATAACTTAATGGACAATAAACAGAGAATTGCGTGGACTCTGTTATTGCATTTTGGCTCCTCAAATCATGGATTGGTTACATAATAGCTCCGAATAACTGTCTTTATTACGTATACCATCTTTTATTAGAAGTTTAACAGATATGTGCTACACTTGACGGAAATCTGAAGCTATATTGAATAAAGATTCCATAGTTGCAACTTTTATTCAAGATAGTTTCAGATTTCACTCTCCATACATTTTCCTTCGTCTTAGAAAAAATATGGATAAGGCTCATTACACAATTTAAATAATTCAATGTTTTGAAATAATAGCAAAGTTTAATGACCAAAAAAAAACATACCCAATAATAATAAACGACATGGATTGGTTCTGGGAGTCACATCTAAGCAATCCGAGCCGTTAAGGAATGTAATTTGCTCCCTGCATTGAGTTCCCGAATTCAATTTAAGGATTCTCAAGGCAAGAGTGAATAGACAGTAAGTACATGAGTCTGTATGTACCACCTTAGATTTATGTTTCTAACAGTCTTTAATAAAAATTATCCGACCTATGCTCAATTCGTTGGGCGTTAAAATATATAGCCTATAGCACTCCAGAACAGTATAGATTATTAATATTAGTATAGATAAAAATATAACTCATTTTATTTGGCATTGTATAGCGGTATAATGTGAACAAGACATTTCATGATTTACAACGGCCTAAGTTTTACCATCCCCTTATTATATCAATCTTAGGATAAGTCATCATTTGCGAAAGATTCCCATTCTACTATAGCGTGTTACAGTCAAGGTTGAAGCTTAAATTGGGGCCGTTTTTTTTTTTAATTATTTGATAACCACCATCTTAACACTCGACTTAACTACAGCAAAATTACATGCTTGATTTATTTTTAAAATCTGAGGTTTTGTTTAACTGCTCGATCAGCGTGAAAGTAGTCTAAAAGTTTAAGTAAGTTTTTTGTTTAAGTTTAAGTAGGTAAATACAAAGAAGTCTTATAAAAATTAAGTACTTACTTACTCTATATACAATGTATGAATCTAATTTATAACTTGTTTGTAAGTTCATTAGCTTTCTTTATTACAAAAATATTTTAAACCAACTTTACAACCAAACAATTTTTCTCAAGTACTTTCAATTTATATACTTTCTTGTCAATGAAAAGTACTAAATCATAGGGTAATGTGTATTGTAATTAATATTGTAAGTGAGAATTTACCCTTACAATTGTATAATTACTGCACTGAATTGTAATCACAAACCTTGAAAAATTTAGCCTCGAATGTTTTGCCAAACAATTTCGGAGCTTATTTAAATCAGAATAAATATATTACAATATTTTAATATTAGCCTTGTAATGTGGTACAAAAATTAAAGAAAATAATATACTAAAAAACATCATTTAACAATCAAGAAGTCATACAATTTTACATGAAAAATAAAATTGTCTTTAGATATTGTGACAGTCTAAGCAAAATGATTTTTCGTGCATCATTTTATTTATTTTGAACTCCCGACGCAAAATGTGGGGTTTTATAAGTTTCACTTGTGTGAGTGTGTGTTTGTGTGTGCGTGTGTGTGTGTGTGTGTTTGTGTGTGCGTGTGTGTGTGTGTGTGTGTTTTATTCTGTCTGTGGCATCATAGCCGAACGGATACACTGATTTGGATAATTCTTTTTTTGTTAGAAATCGAGAGTCTGTTAACCCCTGATGCAAAAAAGGGGTAAGTTTGACGTGTGTTTTATTATATTGTGTCGGGTTTTCTTTTAATTTTAATTTAATTACTTGTTTCTTGTTGTTCTTGATTAACTTTTGAAATATGCGCGAGAAGAGTAGCAGCTGACATATTCTACGTTTTTCTTTAGTTCCCAGCTTGGAAGTAAATTTAAAAATCCCAATACATGTCTACTTTTTAAAAAAATCTATGTCTCTCCAAGATAATTAAAAGAAAAACACTGAATGCATATTAGGCAGTTTTCACATGTAGAAGGATAACTGAGGAAGGTTATCGTGTATAGTTACGCAGACGAAACCAAAAGTATAAGACAATTGTACATCTTTATATATACGTATATATAAAATTGCATGTCACAGTGTTAGTTTCATACTCCTCCGAAACGATTTTATATGCACATTTGGAATAGGTTGTCATTTATTTTTCTTCCTTCTAAGTGACAATTTTTTTTAAACGTTTGGTCAATTTTTTTTTTTATATGGCATTAAAAATAACTACAACTCTTTTTCTACGTTCTACCATCAACCGCTATTTTTTAAATAGTTAATAAGTGAATGACAAATAAAGTTTATTATCTATGTATATAGGAATCCTTGACTGAAAAAAAATGAGAAAGTAATGTTAAAAAAACAGTGGCGAAGTCGCGGGCGTAAGCTAGTTGAATTATATAAATTTTAATCACGTAGCTGGGCTACAAAACCAAATTAAGTTCTTATGTAAGAAAGTAACATTGCCCGAACATTGACACAGAATAATGTATTAGTAGTGTGCAATAGGGTCCATATGGACGTGTTTAACTTATTTAGTCTGTGGTGAAATTGTAATGTACCTACTTTTTACAATTTTAAACGTTTTATTAAAAATAGATTTTTAATTAACCGGCTTAATGTTAAATGGAAATGTTTACATAGTGGGTTGTGTAGTTTGTTTAATTTGTGGAAATTGAGGAATTTTGTATAATTACAGTTTACTGGCTAATGCCCGCGACTACGTCCGCGCGTAACTTACCAATATCTATTTCTCGGGTTCTAAGCAACGTACTATGATGTAACAGCAGATTTTATGTTAGACCTTTTACGATTCAATTAAAATCATCAATCATCGATTTTCATTTTACAACCATACAGATAGATAAAAAATAAAAAAAAAATTTAGAATTCTAGCATTAAAAGAAACTTCATGCTGTCTGTAGTAGTTTCTACATAATAAAGTTTTTTTGTAATGAAAACAAATCAAATACGTATATAGTCAGACTACGAGAAAAATGTGTTTCATAAATAATTAGTACCTTTATTTATTAGTATCTTTAGCTACTAACTTCAATTAAAAATAATAAAAAAAAATTGAACTTTTTATAGCCGAGAATGCAAAGATTTCTGCCTTCTATTGTAAAAGCTATTTTCAGTTAAGCAATTAATGTGTACTGGCCTAAGAATTCACTATTGCGATATTAATATTATGAGTCTGGTGTTAACGTAACAATAGTGTGTACGCACCGATAGTTACTTGTGTGAGGCGTAGTGCAATAGACAACAGTACTAGTACAGTACATTTTAGTTGTTACACTGTGCGCGTAGTTTCTTATCTTTTTACACTGTGTGTGGAGTGAAGTGTAGCCATCATAATGTTCTTGTTTAAAAAGGTAAATTAGTTTTTATGGTGATTTGTGTTTTTTTAATTGATATAATCTTATATAATCTGTAGAATTTATGGTTTTTATAAAATATAATAGTTTGCTTTGCTAAAGAGAGTTAAAGATGTCCTGAAAAATTATTCTAGCATTTTTTTTACCTCTTAGAAACTATAATTTAGAACCTTTTATTTATTAATTTTACATAAGTTTTAACTGATATAACAATGAATTATTTGATAACTTTGTAATTTTTCGCTGACCCTATTCTTTGTTGGTTTTCTAAATAATAATGTTGTACATTTAATCATAGTAAAATTTTCTTTTCCTATTTGACTTATGTGTTACAAAAAGATTTAAAGAATATTAAGTTTAAAGTATAATTTAACATAGAATAATTTTTAATGGACACGATGTATTTCGAAATAGGTACATTATATACTTTACTTAAATATAAAATATACTATACGTAAAGTTAGAGAAAAGACTGGATAATTTAGACGTTGACGACTTTGGTAGTTTATGTGCCTGGCCGCTACATAGGGCGTCCTGAGTTCAATTCATAATTGGAAATTATATTTTTTTAATTGGCTTGGGTCTTGGATGTTTATTTATAGGTGTATTAATTATAAAATACTATATTTTATAATTAATACACCATCGTTGAGTCAGTATACTATAACCCAATTCTCGATCTTTGTGGCTAACGCAATCTGTGTGCTTTGTCTCTATTGTTATATTATATTTACTTATTCTTTGGAAGGGTCATCAACTGCAAATGATCCAAGGTCTATTTACAAATTCAAAAACGTAAACTCTTTCGTCTATATGACAATTTTGCTAAGGTCTTTGTCCACCATGACGATGACAAAACTTTAAAGACCAAGTTGCTTTTGGATTGTTTAAAGCCATGACAATTTTGCGGCAACAATTGCAACAAATTAGCGAAATGTGACAGGTAAATTAATGATACTTGCAATAACTTGTAAAGGTTTGTCCACAATAGTTGTTTTACTAGCTGTGTACCCGTGACTTCGTAAGCGTAGAATATGAGACATGATTTACATACAACATTTTTTGGGGGTCGATTTTTGAAAAAGGAGAAGCCTATGTTTGAACAAGTGTTTTTAACTATATGTATACCAAATTTCATGTAAATCGGTCCAGTGGTTTAGCCGTGAAAGTGGAAGAGACATGATTTACATACAAACATTTTTGGGGGTCGATTTTTTAAAAATCAGTATATGTGTCTCTCGGCTCGATTGACCTCGTAGGAATTTTTTGGATACTAATATATATACATATCTTTTTTTTTTTACTAGTAATAAATGAGTACATATACCAGGTAAAATTACATGTCTCTATCCCTTACGGAGTAGACAGTATCAAAAATCGTGAGACCTGAGCTTTAGGCCACTTTTAGCTTCAGACTAAAAAAATAACTAGATTCACAGTTCCGAACAAAATCAAACAAAATACTTATCTGCAATCCAGTGGGTAAACCAGAACAAATCTTAGGATAGATTTAAGCAAACACCAGATGGCGTTCTGGACCCACAGCTTACCTACGTGCTTTCCGCATCACGGTTTTTTTTTCGCTACAAGATAATCATCGATCCACCATCTTTCGCTTTCAGACTAGCATGAAAAAAATTATAATTGAGACTGTGAGAAATCTTCCTTCTATAGGCACCTTTACAATCAAGAATAATATTTTTGCGTTTTTATTCATGGTAACGCGACAAAAGTTTTTTGTGACTGAAGTTATTTATCATCGAATGTCATTTTTAATGTTTATTGTAATCAAAATATTCATTAGTAATTATGCGGCATCAATGCCGTTTAGTTTTTGTGCATATTTATATACAAATATGTCTGGTGCTGTATGAGATTTTAAATAAAAAAAATGCTGTTGTTATATCTTATAAATATATTACTTTATCATATCATATTATATTTTATTAAATTACTTTAATAACTAATGTCGAAGCATGTAAAAAACTGGTCTTATTAACGAAAATTTATATTTGGGGGTCATCATTATACAAACTTTTTACTCACTAATTTACTCATTTGGATCTCTTTTAAGCATGACCTTCGAGTCTCATGACTCTCGAGTTTATCTACCCCGTAAGTTACAAAGACGTGATCCGTGATGATCTGTATCACATTTGGTTTCTCCACTGTACATTCTCATATCGTATCTACTTAAGTATCTCTACTTGAATACGTTAAGGATTACTATTCTGGTCCGATCCCTTATTTGATAAACTAGGGATAAACTTTTACAAAGTTTAGTTTTTTCTAGAAATAACTTCTGTCCGCTGATTTGATCCGTCCATTCTTACTAGTTAAGAACCTATCTTTCTTTCTATGTTTAGGTGTAAAATTACCTTTTTCAGAATAGGCTTGGCTTCTGTTTTTTCTTTTTTATAAACTTTATTATCATTGAGTTTAGTAGCCCATAACACAAGTCTCGAATTTAATTTGCGGCTAACTCAATCTGTGTGATTTATCCGTAGTTATAATTTTGTTTGTTTTTTGGCTGGTTCGGGTATACCCTATGGGTAATGGAGGTTAGACGGTAATCGCTCTATGTTAAAACCAGTACTCTCCTTGTTAATAGATTTAACATCATCAGGATCTCACGCGTTATTGCTGAGAATACAACAGAATAGATAAACATCCAAGACAATCAGAAAAAGATAATTTTCCATCATGATCTGACCGGGGATCGAACACAAAACGTTCTTAGTAATGGTACACAACGGAGGGCGTCAAACACACATAATTACAACAACGACATGTTTCCTCTGTCGCGTCAAAAAGAACACTTACCTTTAAGGCTATCAAAGGTCCCTCGACCAGTTTTGCCGATACATATTAAGATTTTTCGCGGATTTTCGATTAAAACTCCGTCGAGTGTTTGGTGTAACAGTCGTGTGATTTGTGTGTCTGTTTGTTTACGTCCTAAGTTTGAAAGGTGAGATGGTTTGTGACATTTATTTAAATTTGTTTTATGATGAAAGATGCGTGCGTGAGATACTTTGCGCTAGTTCTTTGTTTGTTGTTTTAGTTATTGAAATAAGATTTTTATGAAAGAAATAAAATTGGAAATAAAGCTGAATATTAAACAATGAATATATTATCACATAATATCGGGGCAATAGCTGATTAAAAAAGCAGTTTGCGGTTAATCAACCACAAAAGTTGGTAATATTACAGATTATATAATACTATACTAGTAATAATATTAATTTATTTCCTACCATTTCTTTTTTTGTCATAATATTATGAACTATTTTTGTTTCGCATTAGTGTATAGACGAAAACAAGTAATTCTGCTCTTTCTTCCATTTTTTAATTCTACCATTTTGACTTAGGTACCTATATATAACATTGTCTTTATGAGCGAGGCAATTGTTCCTATTTAATTTTGTCTTTTAAAATAAAATATTAAAAAAAAGATTACTTTGCACATTTATTAAATGTTATTTATTATACTTTTTATTTAATAACATGCCTTAATTTTTATTTATTTCTTATCAAGCAATAACATTTAATCAATGAAATCTTAAATTTTTATATCCTTAATTAAAATTGGCAGTTCATTTATTTTAGTTGGCAGTAAGTTATATTTTTTTATTTCTAAGAGCAGAAATGGAACGTTTTTCTGGATCTTTGTATACACATTTAAAGATTTTTTTTTAGTTTATTACACTATATAGGTTATTTGAAAGGGCAACCAAAAATGACATTCCATTATTTTCAAATATCAGCGTATACACATTATACCACTCCATTTACATTTACCACCGATAAGCGGAAAAAAAATCCTAAAAAGTAATAATGAGAACAGATTCCAAATTTAAATAAAACTGATTTTATTTTTAATTGTATTCTATTAATGGCTAGTCTAGTTAATTATTAATAAAAGCCCACAGTCACGAATTTTTTTTTATAAGTGTGGCTTGAGACTTTGACGTTTACATCTATAATAAGTATATCTTGAAAAAAGTCTGAATTTACTTTAGAGTAAACCCGATCTGTGTTATTTGTCATTTATCTAAATTACTTTATTTTAATTTTACTGTAAATTGGAGAATAGATTCATATTTGTTGGCACTTGTTTATTTACATTTGAAATTCCTACTACTTATTTAAAATGACGCTAAGCACAAAATGGTACGTCCCTTAGCTTTAAGGTATAAGTTTAACACCTTATAATAGTTTACTGGTACATTGAAAAAATTTAATAAATCGGTAAAGGAACTTTTAATTCGTATCGTATCATTGAATGACGCGACTGTTAAAAGTTAACGACTGTAAAATTATTAAAATTAGTTATTTAAAATATTATTATGTAACATCCGTTTCCGATATCACCGAATATGCTAAGTTACTTCCTAAAATAAATAAAAATCATTGCCAAGGCTTAAAACCTTGACCAATTTTGGCATAAAATTTGTATAATGAAGATAGACCTTTGGTGCAATGTCAAACTGATATTTAGAGTAGTTTGTGGTTCGTAAATATCAACAAACTTATTTTGTACTCAGGATTAGTTCATGTGATTTTCAAAACTACTTTATATTTTATGCTTCGAATTATTTCTATTAACTAATGGAAATTCTAGCCAAGAATGATTTTTTTTATGTCAGAGGGAGGCTAACGAGCAGGCGGGTCACGAGATGTTAAGTAATCACCGCCGCCCATAGACAACTGCAACACCCGCGGGGTTACAGAAGCGTTGCCGGTCTGTAAAAAACCTCCGCCTCCCCATTTGGGGAGGGCGGAGAAGTTGGGCCCCCGGCTCTCCCACTCACCAGACGGAGCATGACGGCTGATAACCGCCATTCAGGCGTCGGTCTTCTGTGGGAGTGTGGTACTTTCCCGGACATGTACAC
>JADGIL010003215.1:0-16099 GCA_020352625.1 Cactoblastis cactorum
TGTGTGCAAACATTTTGTATGAAACGAACTACAAATGTAAGTTTGTGATGATTTTTTACTATTATATCGAGAAACGCGAAATTCGTCTTCTTGAACTAGCTGTTACCCGCGACTTCGTCCGCGTTAACCTAGAACTTTTTGAACAAACAAGAATTGAATATTGATTTATTTCTTTATTTCACATTATTATATATTCAATTCGAAATTTACGCGGACGAAGTCGCGGGCAACAGCTAGTTTATAATATGTTTTTATCGAAATAACCGTTCAAAATATTTTTATCCATAATTTTATTCCTGCGTAAAAATCAGTTTGCAAAAAGTTGTAACATTAATTTTTACATCTTAAAATTCAAAATGAACGTTGCAGGTGTCGGTGGTATTCCACTTCGCCGCCAGCCTCCGTCTGGAAGCGCCGCTGAGGGAAGGGCTGGAAATGAACACCAGAGGCACATTGCGAGTGCTACAACTGGCAAAGAACATCAAGAAGTTGGACGCCTTTGTTCATCTTTCTACTGCGTTCTGCTATCCAGATTTCGACAGGTTAGCAGAAAAGGTGAGTGAGATATATTTTAAAAAGGCTGTAATATCACAGAAATTCATTTAACCTCTTAATAAGTTTTGAAATTATTCTAGCTTCATCCCAGGGGTAATATCGAAATGGCTGCTTTTGAATGGGAAATTTTATATCCAGGAAAATTTTTTCATGAAAATTAAAAATGATATTCATACTACATATTTATATTATATTTAATATATTTATATTGTTTCATGTTATCTAAAAATAATAATTCCAGCTGTTTTTAAGTTATATTAACCATGTATACAAAAAATAAATGGCACATTTTAGGTTCATGACCCTCCAGCGGACCCCCATGAAGTACTACGCGCGGCAAGCTGGCTCTCTAACCACCAGCTAGAACTCCTCTCCCCTTCCATTTACCAGAAGCACCCCAACTCTTACACCTACTCCAAACGGATGGCCGAAGCGCTCGTCAGAGAATATTACCCTGAGCTACCAGCCGCTGTCATTAGACCTAGCATCGGTAAATATTGAGGCATCTGTATTAGTATATACGTAACGTGTAAGTTTGTCACTTACCTAGGAATTTAGGGTTATTTAAGTACTTGTAGATTTCCACAGGATTTAAGCTATCTTGCACAGAAAGGCGACTGAACTGGTTGTTTCAGTAATTTTATGTATTAACAATTTGAATAATAGCAAAAATGTAGAAAAGAAATGAAAGGATTATAATAGATAATATTCGATATTTTTCTGCAAAATTAACATACACTATTAAAAAATAAGAGTTGTATTTATTGTTATCCCAGATTCGCTGATGAAAATTATATAATTTCAGTTACCCCTTCATACAGAGAACCAACGCCTGGTTGGGTGGATAATCTAAACGGCCCTATAGGTCTCATGGTGGGAGCGGGCAAAGGCGTGATTCGGTCCATGCACTGCTACGGTCACTACCATGCTGAAGTCATTCCGGTGGACATCGCTATCAACGCTATCATTGTCGCTGCTTGTAAAATTGGATCCACTACTGAAAGGTACCACAACGTAATTATTTCATAGTAAACAGACAGAGTTTGTAGTTAGCGATAAGAATGTACAAAACGGTGAGTCGCTACGCTATAAACTTGCAGAATATAAATATATGCAATTAAACTAATTTAGGTTAACAAAGATTAATCTTTTTTAAAAGTTTATCTTTGTATGGCAGAGACTTTTATTCACTATTAATAAGATTAAACTTCGGTTCGAAAAAAATCGATTATATATGTACGTGTGAAACCGGGGAGAAACACGAGTTTAATAATGTTCACAAATATGTATTTACAGACCACCAGAAATTCCTGTGTTCAACTTAACAACAGGAGACGACAGGAACACAACATGGAAACAGGTCCTGGACATCGGCAAGGCCACAGTAAGAAAGTACCCCTTCGAAGGCCCCCTGTGGTACCCGGACGGCAATATTCGGCATAATAAGTTCATTCACAGCTTGTGTGTTTTCTTCTATCACATAGTGCCAGCATATCTTATTGATTTCTTATTGTTCTTATTTGGACAGAAGAGATTGTGAGTATTCAGACATTTTCATGCTTATTGTAATTATTTTTGAGAAAATATTATCTCCCCCTATTTTTTTTACCAATTTTTCATATCTATTGCCAATTCAAAAAAGTAGATTTCTTAAGTTTGATCATGATCTTTAATCATCACTCCAAAACTTATTTCCGTTATAAAATGTCAAATTCATAGAAATTATATAAGTATTACGCTTTGTGCAATGTTACTTCGGAGAAAAAATTAAAATAATTCACAAAATGGTGTTAATTTTTTAGCATGGTCCGCATCCAAAACCGAATCTCAGTTGGCCTAGAGGTGTTGCAGTACTTCACTACTCGAGAATGGTGGTTCGACACCCACAACTTCAAGTCTCTAGCTACAGATCTGAATCACGTTGATACGGAAATATTTCCTATGGACTTGAGCATTATAGAGGACGAGCCTTATATAGAAAGCTGCATGTTGGGCGGCAAGATGTACTGCTTAAAGGAGAAGCTGGAAAACTTGCCCAAAGCGAGATTGCAAAATAACATGTAAGTACAAACTGACTTTTTGCAAGACTAGAGTGAATATAATATCTACATACAATCAAGTGCGAACCATACAAAAAAGTATAAATTTTTGGAAAATTTGAGTCGAATTTAATAAGAGAAATTGAGATTAATTAAGATTCAAGACTAGAACGTTTATTGTTTAACCATTCATCTTAATAGGTCCTCAGTCTATTATTTAGTTCTTCATCATCTTCATAATTCCACTAAAGTTTACATTATAATTTTTCGCTAATCTATTCTCTAATTTTACATAATCATTAGTTATTTTTTGTTCCCAGCTTATTTATTCTGGATCGCCTGGTGACCGTGTTCTGGTACCTCTTCTTTCTGTATCTCCTGGCATCGTATTTTCAACCAGTTCGGCAACTGCTCTCGTACGGCGGTCCATTGGTCAGATACTTGCCTCTTGTTGGCAAGACTGTATTTATCGAATAGTTGCACCATAAACGGCTGAATGGATGCTGTCTTGTTTACATGATTATCACTTCTATTTGAGTATAATTTTATATGTATAAAATTCAGAGTTGGAAGTGATTCATGGTTGATCTTAATTACAAAGTTCGGAGTACAGAGTTTAAATGCGTCCATTATATTCACGGAAGGTTGAAGTCAGATATTGGCAGGCTATGTTCACATGATAAGAGTATACCCTGGTAGGACAGAATCGCATTGATCAATACAGGCTCTCGATAATAATTTAATTTCCCATTAGACTGACAATGCGCTTAGATTTAAAACATAACACCTCTTCAGCTTTATTAGTTAGGTTAGAATAGTTTTATAAATATACTGTATTTACATATTAATTGTGGGTATAGGTTGATAAACAGTGTTCAGTAGTTAATTTTATAAATAGTGTTATCGACACAGACATACACAAGGTATTTTGCGTAAATAATAAGGATTTAGTAACCAGTATACATACTGTCAATTAAATATAAAATAAGCTTAAGCTAGTTGATAATAATAGACGTCTGTTTGTATTAAACAGACGTTTAATACAAACAGAATTTATTTTTTAATAAGAATATAATTTTGACTACAACATCAAAAGTTTTTATAAAGCTTAATTATGATGAGATTTGTGTGTATATAATTAAGAATAATTATGAAGTTAGTCGCGTTCATATAATTAAGATTTGTTTTGTATTTAATAACATGGTTACTTCATACATCGGTATTCATGTTATTTAAATTAATATCTTAAATATGTAACATTTTGTAAAAATTATGCTAATGCATAGTATATATGTGCATAATATATTATAGACATAAAACTAATGTTTATAATATTAAAACTGTTTTATTACCTTTATCAAACACATACAAATTTATGGATGGATATATTGTTCTTTAGACTAAATCAATAGTCGGCCTGCAAATCCCTGTACCCTATACGAGAGGTCTTTTGATTATTAGATACCTGATTTGGTTACCATATTTTTTTTTCTTAGATATTTATTGTAAAAATAAATAAAATAAATATATAGGCACAAATAACACATATTAAGTTAGCCCCAAAAGTAAGTTCGAGACTTGTGTTATGGAATACTAACTAAACGATACTATATTTTATAATAAATAACATATTGATAAACATACAAGACCCAGGCCAATCAGAAAAAGGTAATTTTCCATCTTGGCCTGACCAGGGATCGAACCAGGGATCTCCTGTGCAGCGGTCAAGAACTTTAACCGTTACACCGCGGAGATCGTCAAATCGAATTCGTATAGGCATAGGATTTCGTCAGAGGTCGAATATATTTGTTATCATATACATACATACATATGTATATTCGTAGTAGCGTTCAATCATAACACAAGTCTCGAACTTAGTTTGGAGCTAACCCCATCTGTGTGATTTGTCCTTTAATGTTTGTTTATTATCCATATTCCATTAATGACATTAAAATAATTTTTACATTTTATTGGATACATCATGAAAAAATCTATTTTCAGACATACATACAATAAAATGTAATAGGGTTATCTGTACAGTCAACTGCACGTCAAGTTACACTGAACGGGTCTCTATATATGCATTGATAACAGCGGTGAATTTGCAATTTTGGGTAGGTTCATGTACCGTAGATAACAAATAAAAAATATGTAGCTGAGGAATCGTTTTTCTTCATCACTGATTTTTACAGCAATTAATATACAAGGACCAATAAACGTTATTTAATGCTTATGACAATTTTACTTTACGAGATATCCGCAAATCTCTCATCAAAATCAGTGACATCGATGTCGTCATGCTCACATATGAAGAAGCATCTCCGATCGCAGGCTATGTCATTGAGCTGACCGTTGTAGAACATGGTACCGCATTTCTCCAAGTCACCTCCGTCTGGCTGGCCCCCGCCCCATTGGGAATATCCACTATTCTCTAGAGGAGTGCCTGTAAGGAGAAGTTACTATATAAAACCCATGTTTTAATTGATAAGGATGCTATTTCTTTAATAAAATTGAAGGTATGCAAAATTAATATTTTCGTTTTGTTAAATTTTTGACTGTTCCATTAACTAAAAAAAAATTTAGGGCCTTTTCTAGAAAATTCTGTATATTCTGGAGCTGTTGTTTTTATTTTTGTCATCCTGATGGCTTTTAAGCCTCCACTTCGCACGGTCTTCAGCATCGCACATAGGGAGGCCTTTGTAAGCAATAGAACAGAGACGAGGCTAGAAAAATAGAGATATAAATAAGGTAAATATAAATGTAAATATAAAGATATCTACCTTTAATTGTCCTCCATCCATTTCCATTTTTATTGTGGAATCCCAGATGAACAGCTCCACGTAGGTAGTTTCCAGGCACTTTGTCCTTCGGAGCTGAACTTGTCAGTTCCTTGAGAAAGTCCGCTTCAGGTTGACTCTCGATCACAGCCAGGAAAGATAATTCTGAACTGCATATAGTATACGCATCCGTCCAATTCTTTGGAGACAGGTGGAATTTGTAACATCTACCGAGATTTTCGTTGTATTTGTAATCTGAAATGAGTAAAGTAATTAATTCCGAGCTTAATGAGAAAGGATTCAAGTAATTAGAATCGCCAGTGATTAGTTATAATTACTATTAGTAACCAATTTTATATTTTTCTTGTCCATCTGTCAACCAATCAACCTTTTGGGACATAAAAATGGGATAAAAATACAAAATAGAAGGGAAGACTATTCAAATGTATTACCCATATATGGAATTTTGCACGCCGAGTTCCATTCAAGCGACGTAAGAGACTTCTTGCATATGTATGGGTGTTTCTTCCAGCAGCCATCGTCATTCATGGTGCCTTCCTTGTTAAGCACGACACAGTCTTCCTCTCCTCCTGCGTCGTTCGGCTCCCCCTGGCTCCATTTGTTATATACATCCAGTATGGGTAATCCTGTAATTGCCAAGATACATAAACCATCAAGAGCGAGTAAAAATTAATTCGGAAAATCTGAATGAATTATGCGAAAATTAACCATTACCGTTGGATAGACGGACGGACGTACGAGTAATTTTTAAGGCATAGAACGTGCCTCAAGAGGATAAAAATGTAAAACAATAAAAAAATTAAACACAAGTAAAAATAATAGTCCTTTTTCGCCAAGTTAGTTTATATGTATGTCTCTACTTCCTTCTAAACCTATCCATTCTTCCTACTTATTAGCTAGCTAGATATCACAAAAGCGAACGAGTTTCTGATCAGTTTTATATATAATCGAGTGTAAATGGTTTTTAAATTTAATATGTAGGTATCTATTTATTTTTTAACTAATCATAATATTAATAATGTTTTGTTTTGTCATTTTCAAAACATTCAAGGTCAAATGAACAAATAACTACTTATTGCAAATTAGTTACAATCTAGGTAACTAGTTCACTCATAAAACAAAATCAATCATTATTATGCAACTTACAACTTACCATCAATAGTCTCAAATACGCCTTTGGCCAGCAATGAGGATATTCCAATCCAGAAATGGTTGTATCCCTGCGCTTCCTTCACGTGAGCGAGTACTGCGTTGGCTTCCACTTCGTTTTCTGGATAAAAGAAAGTGGCTCCCTCCCATTCACATATCTGTTTAGCATCTTGCCAACTCCTAGGAATTGTTTGAATTTTGTAAAAATTCTCCACTGATTCTATAAAGTGGTAGTCTTTTCTAAAAAATTTGCTTTCACGTTGACCGTCTAAAATCATTTTAACCATCAGTGAAGCTTTTCTGTACGTACATAATGATAAATAATCACGTTCGCAGATAACAATGACAAAATTAACAAATGAAAACAAAATTTAGTAATGTAGTAATACATAAAATTGTAAAGGGAAAATAAAACTACTTACATGACCCTCGAAAAACAAAAGACGTTAACAAAAAATATAACAACCAAGCCATTTTAAAATAACTTGAATCACAGACAAGAGTGATATCTACACCAGGCAATGGATCGCCATTGACTAAAGATCAGTAAATTCCTTACTGTTGTTTATCGCACTCAAACGTATGAACAGGAAAATATAATGCAATATTAACTGAGCGTTCTTTAGCGAACATCATTTCAAAACGTGTTTCCAAAAAACAAGCTTTCTGTTCTGCCTCCCTAAACTCGATCTGAGTAAAGATGTTGAATCTATCGTTGCAATGAGGTGTACTGCTGTAATTATAATGTGTGTATGTATTAATATACTAGCCTTTTTCCGCGGCTACGCTCGCGTATTGATAAATCCCGATCCCGTGCATAAGCACCTACGCTCCAAAAGGAACGCAAATGCTAATTTTAAGAACCCTAGCACTTATAGTGTCAAAGAATTCGTGATAAGTGAGCGTTTTTCCCCTTTTATATAAAGATAAGTTAGTGTTCTGATTATTGTCACCTTTGACTTTATGTACCTATAAATCTTGGAGTTATAGGTACACAAGTGTTCAGTCGCAGTGGGAAAATTCATAAGAAACATGACTAATTTAACATACTTGTGGCTGTTATTTTCGTTGATTTTCCATTGTTCCTGTAAGTTATTGATAAAAATTATTTTTGTTATGACTAGCATTCATTTTAATGTTTTAATATTCTTCAACGGTTAGGGATACAGAAACAGTAAGACGTAAATTATACCACTGAATGCTAAATTATACCACGGAGGGATTTTAATGGAAACAAAATTTAAATTAACTATCAGCTTGCTAGTTTTAAGCCCTTTTAATTGACTTGTGTTAGCGGAGTGATTATATTTTTTCATTTCAGATAGTCAGATAAATATAACGTTCTTTAGGAAAGATTACCACTACATTGAGTCGCAAAAAAGTTTTTATAAATTTGAAACGTTGCCATTGACTTGGCTAGATGCTAAACAAAAATGTGAATGGGAGGGATCTACATTGTATTACCCAGATAATGAGGCGGAGTTCACAGCAGTCCAAGCATTTGTGAAGGAAAACCAATATATCGACTTTATTTGGATTGGTATATCTTCTTTATTAGCAAAAGGTGTTTTCGTCACTACTAATGGTAAGTATTTTAATTTAAGTCAACTGTGATAATACTAAAACAATAAACATAAAAAGAGTTTAAAAATGTCGGATTACATTCAATGCTTGCATTAGGATGTTATTTTTTTCTTCAATCCTATTTACTCCAATAATATAAATGTAAAAGTATACAAGTATAGGAGGCTGTCAGTGACATAACATAATTATAATGACGTTTTGGTATGTTGTAACATATCTGTTATTATTACTAAGTATATAACAAATGGCGATTGTTTCGCACTATGATATAACTACTACTATAAAAAGAACTAAAAGTGGGCCTTTTAGGTTTAACATTTTATACGTTAATTAAAATATCTGTCTAGGTGTGGTATTTACAAATTTAATAGAAAATAATTCTTACAGAAAATAATAGAAAAAATATTGCGAAACTCTATTTAACTGATTTTGTAAATTTGTGGAAACTTTGTTTCTCAGGAACATTTATGATGGATGTCTATAATAAATGGAACCAGAATGAACCCAATAACGCAAATGACGAGGATTGTGTGATGATGAGTTCCAATTCAGGCTTCATGAACGACCTTCCATGTTCAAGGAAAATGTCATACATTTGCAAGAAAAATCTAGCATCACTTGAATGGAATAGTTTGTGCAATATGCCTTATAAAGGTAATATATAACTTAAAGTTAAGATGTCAGAGGCAAGAGTGAAAAGCATTTCTTGAAACTTCATCTTAATTATCAGATAAAAAGTAACCTGGGTCACATAAGTACGTAAAGTAGATTAAGTTCTTATGGTAAAATATTTTTTTAAAATCGAACCAGTACTTTGAAAGATTTTTATTTAATTTTTAGTCAAACAAAGTGGTTACTAGGCATTTAAACGAGTTCGTACCTATTTATTCACCAGACGTTTCGGACTTTTTTACAAAGGTCACTAGACCACTGACTCAGCAAATTACTGACGCGTGTCCGGTAGAAACTTCTTTACCGCCATCATCCTTACTTAGTATCTTTGGGTTGTTTTTAATTTCAATTGACAATTCCTCTTGAACTGATCTCAAGTAATAATGTTGTTCATATTTGCGCGAGATACACATGCCTGCATCGAGTATATGATTGCCAATTAGGTAGTCTAATGTTTATTTGTAGAGTTCATGTCTTTTTTAGTCTTTCAGCTACAGACCACATTGTTTGACAATATACTTAGATACTCTCATAGCTAGAATCCAGTTTGTACTTAGAGTCTGTATTCGCAATACACCCTTAGGCGTTCGTATGTGTACCAAACAATTGACGTTCCTACCAGAAACATTATAGATATATCACACCTTCGGTGCAATAACGTCACTTATGCAATTTTTGTCAAAACTGAACTGAGTATTAGAAAATACTTTTAATCCACCTCTTTACTTGATGCGTCACTTATGTAGTACGCATAGTTTCCTTGTGAGGGCACTAGTGTCGTACGGTTTTGGCGCGAATCTGGACGGCACTGGGAGAAACAACGTTTAACGTGAGTTGCGATAAAAATTAGGTAAGATGCATAAGTGACGTTATTGCACCGAAGGTGCGATATGTATGATAAGCATTAATAATGAAAAGCGAAAATTAAATAGTAGGTGTTACCTTTAATTTAGGCAAAGCTGTTACATATCTTAACAAAAGCTAGATTATGTTCGAAGATAGTAATGTAAGATTTCAAAATTATTTTTGTCGCATATAATTTCAGATTATAAAATTAACAATGAACTAGGCAACAAGTGTTACAAATTTCACTTCTCTCCAAAAAATTGGACCGAGGCATATACTATATGCAGTTCAGAGTTATCCTACCTAGCTATCGTGGACAGTCCAGCTGAGTTGGCTTTTATCAATAGGCAAGTAAAAAACCATGTGCCCAAAAGAACTGAAGGCATAAGTTGTTTCAATGGTGCAACAGCATATCTAGGAATCCATAACAAATTTGAAAATGGATGGAGAACTATAAAAGGTAAAAATTAACCTAATTGGCAAATATTACTTCTTTTTCGTCTAAATTGATACCATATAAAAATAAAGGTAATGAAAATTTATAGGTACCCTATTTTAGGGAACTTGAAGTCAATACTTTTTTTGGAGCAATTAAAATAAGATTTATTTATAGTCTGCTTATACATTACTTAGTGTAAACGGATTAAAAATTATGTCAGCCAATTTAAAATTAAAACATAAAAATATTGCGGACAAAATAATATGAAGGGCCTTTATAGGGCCAAAAGAGATTTGTAATCTATTTCTGTAGTAATTTAACGCACTGACGAAGTCCCGATCAGAAGCTTGTAGAAGAATATATGATAAAACATTTTCGTAAGTATTATTATATATTTTATTTCAGACGTTTCTCTAGAGGGCTGTGAGCATTGTGATATGTGGGGTGAGAGACAACCTGACAATACTGGTGAACAATGTGGAGGAATAATGAACGCTCAGCTTCATGACCTGCCCTGCGACCGGCAGTGTTACTTTGTCTGTGAACATGACATTCAGCAAGTTATATAATCATCGACAACATTTCCCGCCTATTGACACTTTTTCCCTCCTGGCTCGATCTCTCCTTAAGATATGTCGTTTTATAATGTATAACAGTAACATGCGCGAAATTTTAATACAAATTATGTATAAGTTCTATTTGATTGCCGATTCTTTCGAAGATTAGATCAAGTGAATGGTTTTTAGATAAACCCTTCGGCCAAAGATAATAAAAGTTTATCAATGCCACTCCAAAATTAGCACAAATAACTCAAAGTAATAAGATTGTTTGTCGGGAAATCCCGACAAACAAACGACAAAAGGAAGTTCAACTTGCAAGAGGTTACCACCTTTGCTTATCTCCGCAAACAAAGGCATACTATATAATAATTTACTTATATTTATAATTAGTTACTTATATTTGTAATTAGTATATATTTATAATTATATTTTTTAATTAGTCTGATATTTCAACTACTTAAATCATATCATGGGGTTATATTTTACACATTCAACGGCTGTATATATTATGGACTTAATTAATATATTAAGTCCATATAATGTAATTTATCTAATTTGTTATTTTGTTACATGTCCTACATTACAATTTTTGCCAAAAAAGAACGAAACCATATTGCAACACTACGAAAACACTTGAACTCCACAGATTACACCATTCAGCTTCACTTACGTAATATTAATAAAGTACTGTACTTTATTAATATTACGTCAGTCAAGTATATGTAGAATGTCATATGTAGAAATTCGTAAAAATTGCATTTTTGACGTTATTTAAAAATAATAAAAAGTTTTAATAAACAAACGCATTTTTTTATATGACTGTATAATTTGAGAGACAAATAGATAGATGAAATAAAAGACAAAAATATTTTTTTATAATTTTATCTTGAGGTGTAAGTTTATTCGCATAACAATGTTTCATACAAATTTTCTCATTTTGTACACACCTTTTCATGGTTTATTTTTGTAGTTTTTTATAAAAGTTGACTCTCTAAAATTTTAACATATCGTCATGTCTGTTCCCTATATCTAATTCGCTTCACCACTGCCGTTAAATTATTTCATAACAGAGGATTTATTAAGGCATAGTATTAGGAGGAAATAAAAAGTTACTGCAGACAAAAAGATTAAGAAAATAATATACAAATATTGTGTTTCTATGAACACGGAATGGGCTTACATCGTAATCAGCCTTCCCATATCGTTCTACGTGGCACAAGTGTATGCATAAGCTGGTCAGGGCTTCCACTGGCCACCAGGCGGCAGCGAGTGCATTTTGGTTTCCTTTAAACGACAATTTTCTAACGGACATTGCACTCATAGCACTGGTCTTTGCAAACTAGGCCCCACCCCATGAGGCCACCAGTTACACCTAATAAGAAAATTCGTTACTATAATAACAACTAAATCACTTTAAAATCAATTCAAAATGTACATTATTCTCCTTATCGATGTAAACAAACTAATCTGCTACGAAAAAAATTAGCAAATTTAAATACAAAGATCCACCTAGTCCTCCTATGTAAAATTAATCACTTAAGTAATAGAAAAACATAATAGTGGGAGTGAATGTTGCGTATCCACCGCAACATCACTTGTGATATAGTTATTATGCCTTCAAGTGTACATTCAACGAATGAATAATAAAGGATATTGCGTTGACACATTAAAACTAAAAATTGACTGTACATTTTATATTTAATATGTAAATATTTGTACATATTGCACTCTGAAGTAACAAAATTATTAAATCTGTCCAAACGAAGAATAATATGTTGGCCATTTCAGTAAATACAAAATTCATTGAAATTAGAAATCATCACAATGTTCGTAGCTCGTACACTATTCTAAGTCCCTACGGCTTACAAAGCTTACGAAACATAAATATGGAGGTAATTTACAAAAAAATATATTCTACCCAAATAATATAAAAATAACAACAGCCATCTGTACTTAGATGAATAAAATTAACCGTACATATGTCAAACATATGACAATAAAATCTAAAGGTATCTATGTACAAAGTTAATGGACATAAAGTAGACTCCCAAAATCAAGTCCACCGTTTTAAGACTGGACGTGCCACGTTTGGTCACTACAATACTCTTTAGTGCTCCCATGTAAAATTAATAAAATTTTGATTCAAAAGGCAATGAAGGACTACAGATAGTAACAGTCAAATGTCGTACTCTCCTCGGCCAGTCTTGTCTAACATATCGTCATCTCTCCCGTTCACATGCTGACTTAGTGGGGTGCTCAGTGTGCCGTCTCGCTTTTACATCATTATCCCAATAAGCGATATAAACTTATCATCTTACTAATGTTCCATTATCAGCTAAAGACACAAATTATATTATGGTATCTCATTACTTATTAGTTTCTCATGTGAGATTATTACATACTTAATAAACCTATTACAATTTCGAAATTGAATAATATGTATCAAATACGACCGGCTGTGCACCGACGGGGTCCGGAACCTACAAAGCTAATATGAAACTACGCGACAAATGATGTGTATAATACTACATACTTATCGAATGGCAGTTATATTTGTCACAAACTTCCGATGTAGACCGTAAGATCGCTGATGTGTTCGTCTTACGATAACATCTCAGTTATAAGGCATCATCAAGCGAGATTCTGAGACGCTTACGAGCGCGGACGAGGCTCGCTTCGTTATGATCCACGCGTCAATTAAATACGTTTTAATGGCAGTGTGTTCGTTATCAATGCGCCCCATCACTAGGACACCTAAGACACTCCAGTGACGTTTTGTGCATCTTTTTTCTATTATTATTAGAATAGCCTAATGCTAGAATAAAATTATATGTCGAAAAGATGTACTCGAGCGGACTAGCGCGCGGTCCGCGGTGCAAGCGCGATCGTTTCACTCTGAATTTATACGTATATTAAGAAATGCATTTCCAAAACCCCAAACATACCGAATATGTAAATACATCACACTAAATGGCATGTAAAGAAGACACATTCAACACGCACCAAACAGACACTTAATTACTTCTTAAACGCGTAAAATGGATGGTGAAGTTTCGTGTGGTGAGATGTTAAGATGAACGAACATACGCGATATTGGTGTTCTAAATTTTTAGAAAGTCCTCGAAACAGTCATCGAAGGCGTAGAGACGGTCACTATACAACAGTCCCCAGGAAAGTGGTTTTCTGCAATATTTTGGTGTATAACCAAATTATTGGCTTTGTGTAGAGCTGGCTACCCTACAAAGTCATCTTTCACAAATGTTAATCCTTATTATCAGAAATATTACTAAATCCGATAATTTAGAATTAATTTTTCATGCTCTGCCTGAAAGCCACTTTTCTGGGGCAGAAGAAGTCACCTAGTAAGCTTGTGCTAGACGCGGAACAGGCCGACGAACAGAAATCTCGCTAAATGTACGAACGTTAACAACGCTTACGGTAATTGAGATCTATTAATTTTATCTTCTATATACTATGTTTTCCACTCATCAACAATGTAGGTACACGACACAGGTAACGCGAAATAAGGCATATCGTACGTGGCTATTAATAGCTTTATGGGCAGTTTTAGTGTTCAAATGTTAGTTACTATCATAAGTTTTACTCGACGGTAAGAGGCAGATTAGGTCCCGAAGTGAATGCTGACGTTGCGTGCAAGTGGACTGTAAGAAGGCTGCCTTCGCAAAGACTCAGAGGCGAAAGCAAGTGAACCTTTAAATTTTAAAGTTTACTCGCGTACTGATGAGACCTTTAGCATGAAGACCTAATTCTTTACATTGTAGTTTTACTACACCAATATTGTTCCCATGGAGTAAGCTCTGCCGAATACAAAGCCATATAGTAACAACAGATTATTAATTTATTAGCTGCCATTTTGTACTTTAGCAGTGTGGTTGACTTCAACAAACATACACATATTCAACACATAAAGTACAAGTTTAGGAATATCTTGGGATTCCAACTATTTTCATATCTACATAACATTTGCCTCACCACGTGCACGCTACGTCATATCACATAAGTAGTACATCCATATAATATTTAAGTAATGTATTTTTTAACTGGGAAAACGCGACAAACCTGCCTGGTTATAGCTATATTTTAAAACAAGTGACACATACACAGAGTTTATTTGTAATGCTCCTATTTATTTATGCTTATGGAATAAATTGCACACTCATAGAGATTTGGCCTTTCAGCTTGTGATAAATCATTAAAGTTATGCGGCGTAACTAATCCTTAAACAACTGCACAGATTACAGGCGTTGAAGTGTATTCCAAAAGCAGTGTAAAATGCAATGCCTTCCAATGAATGCTTTCGTGAAAGCTGCCGAGAGTACTTTTGTATGTAATAAAACACACTTATTTCAGCCTACGAAAGATAATCAACGTGTTATAAATGTAATCACAGCATAATAAATTATAAATAAGTCAAAGGACGCGGACACGGGACAATGGAACATGAATCGGAACTAAATCGACGGGACACGACAACACGCTCGACATAAACTATATATAAACAAACACTGCAGATATCACGTACGAGGGCTCGCGGCGAGCTCGGCATAACGTCGCGGCATGTTACACTGCGTACTCATCACATATATTAATTGAAAAGGTTAATTAACGTATCATTAATTTTGGTAAATAAACATCAACTTTTCACCCAATAGAAACATCTCATATATTACTTTTTTCTCTATAACTCTGGTAGTATGTACGTATCTGTAATTTAGGAGGTGTACTTATCGAAGTCTTATAATACAGCCGTATCCGAGTGACCAACAATATCCAGTCGAAAACGAAATAGAGGGTCCCTCAAGTCGCGCCGGGCGGAATGAGGCGGTCATTTCGGCCGGTGCGCGGGCCGCAAACGATCAACACTAATATATTCTCCAAACGTTCAACAACACATATATTCACTAATCTCGCGCATTCGTCGTCGGTCACCGAATACGTACGAAACCGGGGATTAAGCCCGTACTTATAAATAGGATGATCACGTCCGACGTTGTGTCCTCGCACTTCACTTAAACTAGCCAGTCTATGAGCGTTCTCTCCTTGCGCGCGGGGCCGCTCACAGGCAGCGGGCGCGCGCGCGCTAGAGCGGGCCCGCGTCCACGAGCAGCGGCGGCTGCGTCGTCGACACGTCCGCCACGTCCCAGATCTCCTCCAGGAACGGCGGCAGCTTGCGGTTCTTGAGCTTGAGCGAGATGCACATATTGGAGTTCTGCATGCCGAGCGTGCGCAGCTCCGTCAGCACGGACATGATCTTGCCGAAGATGATGGGGCAGCGCGGTGACGCGCTGTGCTGGTTCAGGATGTACACTCGCAACGTGTTCAGGTAGTATCGCTGGATCTCCTCTACTAGCTGCGGCTGCTCCAGACCCGGCCGATCTGAAGATAAAAACCATAATATAAATTAAAAAAACCATTAATATATATATATATATATAT
>JADGIL010003218.1:5168-31057 GCA_020352625.1 Cactoblastis cactorum
TTCGGCCTTTACTGTTCTTAAATTAAGCTCAAGAGATATGGTATGGAAGAGACATGAATCGAACCTGGGACGTTTCTGTATTTATTAGATCTTGATCACCAACTCATCAATTTCGTGAAATGCCTTAAAGTAACTAAGAAAATGTCTCAAAATATTAATTATTTGCTCCTAAATTTTCTTTAAATGTTTATTTATGAGATAAATAATCTTACTTGAAGGAAGATGTTTATTGTCATCACCTAATCTACGCATAATATTTTTGTAAATAGATTTTTATTGATAGAAAATACAAAAAAGAACTTCTCTTAGTTTTTGACAACGGTAATGATCCTGATGATGATTTAGATCAATATTTTACACACGCATGGTTATATTGCAGTGGAATATAAATGAAGAAATCATAAAACATAGCGTTGAGTTCAAAATAGAAATTCAGGTTTTATTTCACCACCCACTCCACTACGACTTCTACGATTATGCATATCTAAAAATAGTATAAATAGGTATTCCATGTTTTGGTTTAAACAGGCTACATCGTTAACAAAGTTAAGAAAAGCGTAAGATATTTATTTGCAAAACACAGAAAAAATTATATGATAAATAATAAATATATTTAATTGCAACACGAAAGTTCTGAAAATCATCTTCCATACGTTTATTTATATTCATATTTCATCTAGTCATCAAGATCATTATCATCGGCTCGTGAAGTCTTTTGACAACGTTCCATCATTGCTACGGATTCACATAGGTATGTTATAGGCTGTTTTTTCCCCGGAGAACTTAGTAGGGAACTGAAGAGTCTGAAAGTTATTTATTTATTTAAAAAACTTTATTATTCCACTAGTAACAAAAGTACATGAACAAATGCCGAACTTAATGCTAAGAGCATTCTCTACCAGCTGTCTTTAAAACCATCTTCCATAAGTTTATTTACATTCATAAGGATAAACAGAGAAAAAGAATATAGTGCGGCGCAAAAAAGCACGTAAGGTAAAAAATATTTATAAAAATAAATAAATATCATATCTATACATATAATAAAATTGTAACTGAGCTATGTCTGTACATGGAAGATATTTAATAAAAACATATATAGGGGCTCTCTATAGGACCTATAGAAGCCAAAACCATTATTTTTAGAATTTTTGTCTGTCTGTATGTTTGTACACACAAACACTACCGAGCGGATCGGGATGAGATTTGGCACAGCGATGGACTATAACCTGGAATAAAAGATAGGCTGCTTTTTATCCCGAAAAATGTACGGTTCCTGAGGGATATAATTTATTGTAACGAAGCAGTAATGTATTGCAATTATCTTAAAATCTACGCGGAAGAACTCGTGGACATTAGCTAGTATTAAATAATAATAATTAAATGATCTTTATCCAAGCGTTTTCCTGGTTGCACCGCAGCCACGGAGACTCGGGCCCGGTGTCCGCTTCTATTCGTTCTATTCTATTCTATCTTCTAAGAGTCTGAAATGATCTTTTGGTATATTATTCAAAGTTATTTATACCTAATTTAAGTACGCAGATAGTAGGCAAGTCATTTGTTTTGATGCTTGGTTGGGTGACCGTCCTTGGGTCGATTTGCCGCCGTAAATGCATAGTTCCGATGTGATCTAACATTGAGGCTGAACTGGCTGCCGTGAATAATCGACTGTGTACTACTGTGGCCTTTATACTTTATCATGAACTGAAGTATGTATTTAGGCTAAAGTAGTTGAAAAAATCAAAAATATTGATCTAGTTATTAGGATTAAATATTTATTTGGTACATGTTGCAGTTTAGTGTTATAGTAAATATTATTAAATTCCTTTATATGCGTTATTGGTACATGCAAAATTTCAAGATTCTAGGGCGAAAGTACCCGTTTGGAAGGTTTTGATTCCCTTGCGAGTAGTTGGGGTTTGATAATTCAATATTTTTATTATATAATGTAACAAAAACTTTTCACAACTCCAAAACACCAAAAAACTAATTCAAAAATTAACCTAGAAACCTGTGATGCTTTAAATAATTCATTATACACCCAAACTTTATCGGCATTAGATAAAGCAGATAAGATTAATTCAAAGATTTGCTAATTTTAATAAATCACTTTAGCACTCCTGGCATTCATTCAAGTTGTCCATAAGCATTGAAATTGACTGTAAACATGCAAGGTTTCGTCACACACCAAATTATCCTAAAGTGTGTTGCGCCGTTAGATACTTAACTTGTACTATATAGCGAGTACAATACGTGTTTCAATCAAGTTGCAAATCCTTTCGAGTTCATTGATCGCCATCTCAGTTGTCTTGTCACTTTTTGCGGCCATCCCAGTCATGCCTGAACGCTTGACATATAGCGAAGATTTTACTTTTTGTGATGCAAATAAGGTTGTTTGACCACCTTTTCTGATACCATGGGAACTTCGAGATTATTAAATGTATTCCGATTCTGATTCAAAACTGAGGATATACTTAAAAATATCACAGCAAGCCTCATATATATTTTTGGTAATAAATGCTAAAATGTCATAGTCAAAAATGGAAACTAAAATGAGTTGAGTTTAGTAAGTATAATCCAATATAATCACGAGCTGTAATAGGTTGTGCTGTATTTTTCCAAGAAAATGATTGATATTTTGTATCTTTTTTTTAAAAAAAATAATATACCTACCTTAATATCTAATAGCTATTGCTATTAAGGTACTTTATTACTTGCTATTTATTTAAAAAAATATAAAACATTCATTAACACAATATTAAAGATCAAGGCAGTCCACTAAGGAAAAGTATTCCATATCACGGAAATGGAAATTTCGAGAGCTAGGCAAATCATACAAACTTTGCTAAGATGTATAAAATAATAGATTTTAATTGGCGGACGTGTTGTTTAAAGGCACCAGCAGCGAGCCAGCGGGCTGTGACTAAGTATTTAATTTGCTGCCTTAACGTCACTTTTTCAAAGTCACATAACCAGTAGTTAATTAATATTAAGAACTATTTTTTATTATACATTTTTGTTAACTTTGTTTGCTCGAACAATCCAGGTAGATTTAAGCGACTTTAAAAATAAGCCGTTCATTAAAATTAATCATTAGGTAGGTTTACTATAATTAGATTTTGTATAAAAGTAAAATATATTTGTAATATTGTTGTGAAATATTTAAAAGTTAACACAAAGGTATTTATATCACAAACAAATTATCGAATACCGAATAAGTAGATAACAGAAAACTACTATAGAATGAAAACGATAATGGACTTTCAATCAGTCCAAAATGCAAAAGTAATTTAATTTCTAGTATCAATAACACATTGCTTAAATACATTCAACACCAACAAAATTACACCATAAACATTCAAGTGGCAAATCATTAGCAAGAGTTTACATAATCGGCGAACTAAATAAGTATAGGTATCTCTTTAAACGTCTCATTTAATTGCTGGAAACTGCAAAGCAGGCAATAATGTTGAGGAATGTTGCGCTATAAACGCAGGAGACGTTGTTGCTGTGAGAGGATAATGTGGCGGTAAATAAATATTCCACTGAAGAAACGGGATGGGGCGTCATTGGGCGCCGGCGCCGGCAGGTGGCGCCAGCAGCCGGTCGCCCCGGGCGGCGGCGTCCAGCGCTGCGGCGCCGCCGCCACCGCGCACAGCCTGCATTCTTGCACTTTCACCGCTACACGGACATTTGGAATCTTCCAGAGAACCTAGCACACCGTTACGCAAATGCTTGATTCATTAGACATATTCAAATGTTGGTGGATATGTACGTATTCAAGCGATAAGTCGGTACGAATCGAGGGCGACATGAGTTGCTGTAAAATGACGAACGAGCATATATAATTAATTTAATGAAGTCAATTGTTTATGACGGAAACCTATTTATAAGACTTGTTAATTTCTTCGTACCTAATTTTTGCTGAAAATTTAACCATTCAATAAACTCTATTGATAAGAAATTTTGGACCCGTTACTTGGATTGAGCTTATGTTTAAATACTATGTACCTACATATAACATAATTATACCTTAAACAGGTAAGTTCCAATAAATAATGTGAAACGTAATAAATTTCCTGTAATCTACGGGTATTACTCTTATAATAAGTATTGTATCCCCAATTAAGTTAATTTAGTTATTATACACGAAAGATAAAAAAGTCGTGCTACAGCAACGTGACGAATAGACGATAATTAAATGTAATTACCCCACGAAACCGAAATTGATTCAAGGTTCAACATCAAAGTTGCACCATAAGTATTTGCTTATTAGTAAATATGGTATTAGTTTTTTGCTTAAACTTTCGATGGCATCTAATAAATACAAGTGTTTTAATTAAATCAAATGAAGCTGGGTTATTTCGAAACAAAAACGGTTCGAATGTATTAATCAAATTTACACTTGAGTAATATACCTACAAGATAAAATAGACTTAAAGATCCTCTTTGTACCAAATAATTTGATAAGGAAAATTGATTCAAAGCTTGAGGAAAATATAGCTGACACCTTCCAGTCGATTGATCATAATTCTGAAGTAAGTACTAAGTAGTGATTAAATTCTCTTGTATGTACTAAAAATAAATACCTCTTTATTTTTTTCCTAGAAACATCATTAGGGTAATTCCGTTGGAAAACTTGAGCAAAAATTAGTATATACCTACCTATGTAAATTGACAGTATTGTTAGTGTAAATAAATAACATGAAGGCAATCGCAATAATCGTTGGATACAAATCAATGGATTTCGATAGAAATAACTAAAGCTTTTATCAGCCTGTATCAGTAAACAGTTAAAAGGAAAGAAAATTATAGAAAGTTCAGCTTTATGAAGGGCTCGTAATATATTCTTTTTCTATTAAGTCTTCATGGTCTGTTTTGTACAAATGACTAAAAATATGTCTTAACATATATGAATGTTATGTGTTTAAGCCTAAACACAAGAGGTCCCTCCCCCTATTTAACGTGCTGTATCTAACGTTTTCATTTACCCCTTACGTGTGGAGTATGTTTTTGTTTCGTACGTACATAACGTTTTACGAAACCCTCCTAGACGTTCTTAAATTATTTTGCTTAAAACGGGAACTCAAAATATAATATACGGATATAGGGAGTATTCGCTTCTCTAGCACAATAACACTACGAATGCATTAGATAAATCTGATTAGTAGTTCAATGTCTGCTCGAGAAACATAACAAAAGAAAAACAATATTTGTGTTAGTCAACGAGTAAATAAGTAGCAACTGAACGGAGACCTCGCCTCACCAGTTGTTTTTATTACAACTTTAGATTGCTTTGAGGTCGTCTGCAACCTTCAGCTTACTTCTGAGAAATAACTTGATTGACATTGATTTCGCATCAACTTGACAGGTTGCGAAGGAAATGTCGCTTTGAGCATCACTGGAACAGCAAAAAATTCTCATCTGAGGATCACTGTAGAAACTATTCGCGCTAATATTTCAAGGCATAAAAAACAGGTTTGCCATTAAGGACGCCAAAGATGCAAAAGAAATATTTTATTGTTTCTCGTAAAGTAATAATGTTAATTTTTATGAAATGCTTGGTGTACAATAAATCATCCACTAGCACATCACAAATGATCAAATGGCTTAAGTCTCTTTACATTTCATAAACACGATGTCAGGGGAGTCCCAACTATTTATAAACCGGCTCTAACCTCAGGTCAAGTCTTCGCAAAGAATGTTTAAAATTTGCGATTTAATTTTTAATACCTACCTTGCGAGTTGTAAGTGATATTAATTAATCTGCCTTTAATTAATTTCTCCTAAATCATGTCATTCATTTTATTCACGCGCTACTTAAACTAGTTCAAGCTTTCTCTGTCTTAAATCCTTTTTATTTTTAATTGCAGCTTGTCAAATATATTTGTCCAGGCGCAATCACTTGTGCGCTAAATGTTTGTGATTCTAACTTATATTGACATTGTATTGGAAAGTTATCTTCCGTAAATATTCTTACGGTTTATGCGAGGTTGTGCGCTCTTGACCGCGACTGATTGTTTACTGAACCAACAATGCAATCATAGATGGACCAATGTCCATTTAAAACTGGATATTTTTGACTTAAACGCAATTTGTTTTAGAAATATTATATTTTGACTTGTGAAAAATAAGAAACAATTCTGGCATTAAAGTTTTGTTTCGAACTCTGAGGTTTCGAATGTAAGTGGTCTTTCCGAAATGCTCGAACATAATTAAGTTGTCCTAAGCTTGATTAAGATAATTTTAAAGTTTTTACATGAAAAAGGTTCTGCTTCTGACGGTCTAGAGTCTTAATGTAGATTTTACTGTTAATAAGGCGTTAGAGAGTATAAACAAAAAAGAAATACTTAATCTACATTTTCGTATTCGGCTATGGACTAGAGAAAAAATTGTGCTGTGTGTGCTTTATAATGATGTCAGACAGTTGCCCATCATAGCTTATAGAAAAAATCCTAACACATATTCGCTCTTGACCGTGGATTGAATGTTATGATCAATTGACGTTTTTGGCAAGGTCGTTGATTAATTTACATTTGCAAAATTATAAGGAAGTTTATAAAACGAATCGAAAAATGAACATTTTAAATCTATGAAATAGCTTAAAAAAACAACAGTGGTAATTACGAATGTTTATAAACAGCCAATCTTTGCTTTTAAAGAGAGTGAATAAAAAATAATAATAATTGCGAGGGGCATTCGCGGCAATGGTCTTTACTTAAAATTTATAAAGGACAATATAATTCGCCGTAATTCTTCCGATGCTAGTAGTACCGAATTTTTCAATACTATAGTTAATTAGATTCAATATTATTTTTTTATATTCGAAATGTAAAGTCACTCTGATCAAATCATGTGAGAATCATTAATTCATACGCGAATAAATCTCTTAAGGGAATTGATAACATCTTATTTTCCTATTTCATTTATAAAAACTTGTGGAAACTCAGAGTACATACTCCTAGTACTTTTCTTTTGAAATTTTATAAAACTTATAAATCTATATTTATATTATAAAGAGGTAAAGTTAGTGACTTTGTTTGTTTTTAAGAGCTAATCTTCGGAAATACTGAACCGGCTGAATATGGCGACACTATTAAGGAGTGTGTATTAAGGAGTGTAGGAGAGTAACGCCCTATTAAGTAGTCATAGGTCGGCTAGTATATTATATGTATATTTTTTACTTCTTTTCCAGACGTGGTTCCAGCGCGGTTCAATATAGCCGTGATGATGTTCTTCGCGTGTTGGGTGAACTACATGATGAGGGTCAACATGAGCGTAAACATTATCGCTATGGTACCATACGGTGTCACCGGCTCTTCGTAAGTATTCATCGTCATCTAAGCGTAATACTAGTTGCAGCCGCAATGATTAAGGTTAGATCTTGGGGTCTACTTCCTACGATTAGATGGGCTGTTAAAATTTCTACTACACACGGAATGACTACCATCTGACTTTCGCAGCCCAAACGGTAAATTATAACAAATTCGTATATGTTAAAACTAACGCTGGATGACGTTCGGGATCCACAGTTTTACGTATATCAAGTGAGTATTCCATAATAAGATTATTATTTAGGATCTAGTGAATCTTACATGATGATGGTCATTATGAGCGACAACATCATCGTTCAATGCTACTTCAAGATATTGAGGGTATCTCAATCTGACGGTATCTTTTTTTAAAGACGTTTGGGCCGAATTTTGGTAGCGGAGCTTCTATTTTTGCAATAATTTGAACTTATTCACATTTTTATTGTAAGATACGACAAGATTTATCGTTTAGAATTTGGCAGTAACGTCCAAAAAACTTCTTTCTTTTCCTTTAACCTTTCCTGTGAATAAGTGCTGCATCTTCGATCACGAAATGCGTCGAACATCGGCCATGAATATGAATTTTTGTAGTCACTTATGTACACATGTGAATTACAAATATTTAGTTTACCTGAAACAACTGATTTTGTCAAAACGACTGACTTTAATATGTACTTATTCAATTTAGAGTTTTTATTTCTTATACTCGCAAAGTAGTAGTAAAGTCTATAGTCAATAACTAAAGTTATTTAAACAGAAAGATATTTCATGTAGAAAAATTTTGTAGCGTTCTATCATACATAAAGCGAAAATTCATCACGAAATCTCAGAAACTTTAAGTGCATTTGCATGGAGGTTTCTTTTAGAATGTAGCTACCAATATAGGAACTAAGACTATAAGATTATGCAAAATGTGTACGGGATCGGAAATTACAGAACGCGAGTGTAGCCGCGAGAAAAAGCTAGTGTCTCATATTTTTCATAAACGTTTTTATGTTTAGTCAGAATGATATAACGTATGGCGGGATTTTTTAAATTTCCTTTTTTATGTTGCTCATTCCAAAAGGTATAATAAATAAACGAGAATCACGTCTTCATGAATAATTCAGCGATCGCTGTGAATAACCAAATTTCTTTAAGGAAAACACGACCAAAATCTTATCGAACCTTCGAAATATAATATGCACAAATAATAAAAATGTATAACACCCCACTTATTACGCCGGGGGTTAAAACATAGCTATGAACACTCTCGATTAAGTCATCTTTCTAACAAAAAAATGAATTATTCAATTCGGTTGACTAGTTTGGGAGTTATGACGCCACAGACAGAACACAATGTCAAAATTAAAACACCCCTCTTTTTGCCCGGGGTTTAATAGAAATAAATCAATATTCAGTTTCTAGGTATTTTTGATGCTCATAAAGTGGGCTTAATTTATGAGCATTTAAGCCTAAAATGGAACCTTCGATCTACATTGTCATCTTATACAATAAGGTATACCCAGAGCCGGATTAACTCTGTCATTACTGACCGAAGCGCGTAAGTATTGTTAAAGTCTTTGCGTTCTACCTCCGGTTGAGAGTACAATTCTCGACATAATCAAAAATAAAATCAAAATTCAAATATTTATTCAGAAATTAGGCTTCCATAACATTTTTTTTTCTTTTAGCATACACGGGGTCCCAGTCAATGCTGGCCCCCGAGGCAGTTGACTACTCTGCCTAATAGTTAATCCGGCCCTGTGTATACCTAATTGTCGTAATAGTGCACATATAACGTTAGTTTTCATTAGGTAAATTTTGTTTGTAATGTTTCACTCTATTATAACTTTCAATTAGAGCTTAGACTAACATGACGTGATTCATGGATTATGCTGTTTATTTATTTCTTGAGTCACTTATATTCGGCGCGGAAAGGGAAGCTTATACCCGCGACGTCGTTCGCGTGTTTAAATAATATTGTCAATATCTCGGTTTCTAAGCGGCGTATCAAGATGAAACAAACGCTTAAATTAAAGTTTGACCTTACTATGAATGCTGTATTAAAATCTATTCAGTAGATTTTCCGTGACAGACTGATAGACAAAAATTCTAAGAAAGATATTTTCGGCTTCTAGGTAGATCCTAAATCGCCAGCCTACCCACTAAAACCCCCCTAGCGCTTCCGTCCGGCCATTGGGAGTGCGCCATGGGATCGCGGAGCATTCTACCATGACGCCCTCTGGCTCCCCGGCGCGTTTTCGCCGGGGCTCTTACCTTATTGGTTGGCCAGTGAGTGGCTGGCCACCATTTCCGTCACCAGATCCTAAAAAAAACTGCCCAGCCCATACGTTTTAATATCTCCCATGTAGAGACAAGCCTGGTTACAGTTTTATTATATTAGAAATTGTATTTTTATGTGTCTCTACTGTATATATAATATTTGTAGTTGATTTAAATAGACAATGAGTGGAGTACTCTCGATTATCGCATACATACAATGAAACATGTGACTTGGGAGCACGTTAATTCATTCAAATCACATAATTCGTTGCGCCGCGCGTATCGTTCCGCAAGCTGTAACTGTAATGTATGTGTAATCATGATAAACCTTGACTCTTTTCTGTCCTTTCGCGAAATATTTCTTCCTAATAAGTTCTGATTGTGACTTTTTTGAACTATATTACTAGATTTATCAGTTTTCAAAGTCACAATTCAATTATCATAACAGTGCGGCGATTATATTCATTTTAAAAATGAAGAAAATTCTTTAAATCTTACTTTTATCTAAATTTAGTTTTAAAAGCACGTAGGTAACTTTATAGATAAAATATTATTTTTGCAATTTCATAATGTATTAAGTAACCCATACACTGCAGTTATGGATTTTGAAGGGCATTATGGCGCACTGCTTAAACAGCATACTTACGTCTCTGCTGTTTAAACAATACGAGAAAAAACATGTCAATCATATGAGATAGTTGTTGATTTGTTATGATGTGAACGAATCTGACGCAAACAACATCTAAAGTAAAGCTGTAATTACGTTTCATCTTAAATTTTTTACGAATCAACTGCCACAGTAGGTATTCTAGAAAATGACGCGAAAAGTAAAAAATAAAGAAACTGCTGGCATGCAAGCTAATCATGATGATTATGAACTTAGCTTTTCAACATAGTTTTTCAATAGTCGAAATATTTTATCATTCCTTGTATGCGCAGGGTGAAAAGTGAATGCGAGGCCATAACGACCGACGACAGCACGCTTAACACTACGATGAGTGCGGTGACACAGCGGTCATTGCGACAGGTAAGTTAACAAAGGGCTTTCCTTGGATCCTTCCCTTGACTGACATTCACGACTAGTGTTAGTTATTAATAAGGATAATATATGTATGTACATATATGCAACCGGTGAGATACTTTTTTAAAAAAATTTATAAAATACCTGTTGATGTCCTAAGTAGGAGTCTAACTCGCGCATGTAGGGTTCTGCACCACCATTTATTTATATATATGTAAAACACACGAAAATTTGATGTAAGAGAGCCCATTAAAAATATTTATTTTATTTTAGTTTTTCGAAACTTAAAGTTTATTATACGGGTGAAAGACATCAATTGCTACTCAGAGTTTTCAGAACTAGGTACTTACATATGTGCCTGCTTTTTTTTATGAAAGAGGAAGGCAAACGAGCAGGCGAGTCACGAGATGTTTAGTAATTACCGCCGCCCATAGACAACTGTAATACCCGCAGGACACAGAAACGTTGCTGGCTTATATGGAGAGGGGGGGAAGTTGGGCCTCCGGCTCTCCCACTCACCAGACGGAGCATGGCGGTTGATAGCCGCCATTCAGGCATCGACCTTCTGTGGGAGTGTGGTACTTACCCGGACGAGCCGGCCCATTCATGCTGCAGGCTAAAAATCATGTAGCAGGCTCATAACGCTACGATAATAATAATTCAAGGTTTTTAGGTATATAATGGAATATTTTTAGAATTTCCGTATTTTAGTGTAACTTAAAAACAATAATTTGCATGGATATCGATCATCCCTTTAAAGGCCGGCAACGCTTCTATGACCCCCCGGGTTTTGCAGGTGCCTATGGGCGGCGGTGATTACTTAACATCTCGCGACCCGCCTGCTCGTTTGCCTTCCTCATTCATAAAAAAAAAGAATATTGGTCGGGATTTACCGTACACGTATATTTAACCGAAAACGTCACGACAAAGATTGTTACTGTACTTCTCAGCTGTACTTAGTACTACTGCATTGAAACGTGCAGCTGGTTATTAGTGAAACTACAATGGCGTCCGTATGTTGGTATGTTGTATGAATAGCAAAAATTACAGTGTAGGAAAAGGTACGTATTTTGTAGTTACGAGCATGTTTTGTTGTGACATTGTAGTGGTCATGTACATTGTCTATTTTTAGCTCGTACAAATATTTTAAGCAGCTTTTTTAAACAAAAGTCTATTACTAAGACTTCCATGCTGGTCTGGGAGCTAAAGAAAAACGTAGAATGAACCAGCTAATTAAAAGTAAAAGCCAATCAAGGGCAAGGGCTTGAAACAGGAATTCTGGAAGGCGATGTGCTAGCAACCTGTCACTATTTATGAATCTCCATTCCACTAGTAAGCCACTTTGCTTAGCGTGGCCTTCGAGCCGCGCGACTCTTAGCTTTGTCCAATTAAAGAAGTGGTTTGTATGTACTCGTAGTAGGGTTTTAAATAATCCGAAGAAAAATTATTGTTTTAATAACTACAATTATAACGATTAAAGGAATGATAAGCAGAAACTTATATTATGCATTATTGATGAATGGAAAAACAATGCATTTTCCATGAAGTGTTATTATTTTATTGATTTAATACATAGGTAGATTATATCCTGTCGATACCCATGCACACTTTTTATTAATAAAACGAGGAAATTGTTTGATTCATATTTTACAATATCTAAATTGTTGTTAAATTACTAATAAGTACATAGATCACGTCTTTCTGCCTTGCGGGATATATAGAGCAAAAAGGGTAGCAAAAAATACCATATTAACTATGGCACAAATAAATTTTATCGACATCAGCGACTAATTTATCATTATTATATTTTGTGAACAGGATGTGGGGATGCAGTAATTATCTTAGGGTCAATTTGGACTGGAAGAAAACGTGTCAATATTTTTAATTAAATTTATATCTAATACCATCCGAACAAAGCTAAAAATAGTACTAACATGCACATTTATGAGCGTTGCAATCTATTTCAGCTTTACATGAATGGAATAAGGTTTAAATTAATTATTAAATTAACCTGCTTCCGTCAAGACTGAATTCGACTTAATTTTTTTCCAGATAGATGGCGTGGTAACCTTCGATTGGACAGCTCAGCAGCAGGCTTACGTATTATCCGGCTATTTCTGGGGGTACACCGTCACCAGCCTGGTGGGGGGCACAGTGGCCGAGATGTGGGGCCCCCGGAGGATTGTCTTCATCACCATGCTGTTGAGTGCCGTATTGACCATCTTTTCTCCGCAGGCTGCTAAATGGCATTATTTGGTTCTTGTGGCAGTACGGTTCATCATTGGACTTGCAGCGGTAAGAATTACCGTCTAGATTGTTATTATCTCTGGGTACCAATGAGGTAGCAAAAGGCATTAAGATTGAGTGCCAGACTTGATCAGACTGAGAGAGATTAAGTGGAGTGAGTTTTAGAGCGGGTTTTGATTAACCAATAGAATTCCTTTACAAGCAAAAACACAAAGTTTTTATTAAGAATGTAGTTAGCTTTCTTTTTCACGTCAATATATTGGCATTTCGGTACGATCACTACTGAGACGAAACAAATAAGGGATAGGGATTGACACAACCTTTATAAGCTCGGCCCTTGAGGAATTTGGTCCAAATGTTAAGCCAAATGTTCATTCATTAAAAATTACTACTACTACTACTATATTTTAGACCACAACCACATTTTTACGGTTTTTCCAAGATCTTTGTTTCTAAAATAACAATAGTCTAATAAATTCCAACGATAAACAGGTTTATTGTTTCCTAACAAATAGATAGCGCACATACATAAGGTATTATTTACCTATGGCTTACGTTGTTCTACATAGCACAATCCGATACTATTAAACGAGCAATATTTTTATATTTGTCACGAGTTTTCGGAAACGGCTCTAACAATTTCGTTGAAATTCGGTATATAGGTGCTCAAGGGGGAAGGAATCGATCTGGCTAAGACCCAAGTCTGGGAAAACTCGGTATTTCCGTATTTTCACACAAATTTATTTTTACACATACTTATAGGGTACAATAATTTCCGCACAGCCTCAGCGGAATTGTTGATCCAGTTGTCAACGTACTTGGCTATCACGTCGGCGTTCTATGTTTTATATTGTTATATACATATATTGTACAGTTTTCTTTTTTGTGTTTGGAAAAACAAAATACTATTTTTTCGTTTAACAATAAAAGTGTGCTTATTCGGGTCATTTAAGTATGTACGTACGTGCGTAGGAAGTTTACGTTTAGGTACTTTGATCCAAAGACGTAACAAAGCTGTATATCGTCTTTGGTATACTCCATTTAAGAATCAGTTGCTAGCCCCCAACAATGTTTTTGAGGTTTAGGACTTTTAGACACCATTTATTTCCAGAATTTACGAAACGAAATTATATTTTATAATATATATCTAAATATCTATTTGCCATACTTCTGATTTTAGCAGTAATTTCATAAAATTAAAGTACTTGCTGTTCTTTGTTCTCAACTCAAACTCAAAATATTTATTTACTAGAATTTGTTTTTACTAGACATTGTTTTTAAAATATATTTTGTNNTTAACATGCTACATAGTTGATTTTAATTTAGAACAAACTTCCATATAATCTTATCGGAAAATATTAGATATGTATTATCATGATCACATACCTATCGAATAAACATAACAATAATTTATTAGATATAATACGTCAATATCGACAGAATTGCATTTAGAAAGAATGATTATAGGTTGTTGGAGTTGTTATTTAGTGATATTATTGTTTTCTTTTCATCTTATCGATGGTCCAGATAACGCAAATCATAACATGCGGCGTTTTTCTTATTTAAAATTTTAAAAGGTTGTGTACTTGGCATAAAACACCAGACATACCGCTTTATTTTTTGAAAGATTTCATTACTATTTTTTTATTATCCTTTCTTTTCTAAGTACCTTGTAGATATGGGAAAGGTTCCATACAAAATTTATTGAGCAATCGTTTATTTCCAAACCAAATCGTATAAAATATGTACAATCTAGCGAATATAAATAAACAAAACACTTTATCTATAAATATTTTCAGGGTGTGTTATTCCCGGCATTACACGCTCTCGTGGCACACTGGGCGCCTCCCGCGGAAAAAGGAAAGTTCGTAAGTTCCCTGCTGGGCGGGGCTATAGGGACGGTGGTCACCTGGTCCCTCACTGGGCCACTTATCGAGAATTTCGGATGGGATTACGCTTTTTACGTACCAGGTAAAAATCCTTTTTTATCTAGAATTCTTTGTTAAATTACAATTTTTTTAAATAGGATTTCCGTAATTGTATTTTATTTTCAGCCAGTTATCCTATCTTTAGCTTGTTCAGCTCGTCGTATTTTTGCAGCATAATGTTATTGATGCCGGGGGTCAATTACTTTATGATATGTCGAGATAAATATAATCTTGCTTGACAGCTAGCTTTCTTATATCTTTCATTTTGAATATCATCTTTGTAAAACAATATCTTATAACTCTCACATGGATTTTCTCAAGTGACGCGAAGTGATAGCTATGCTGACACTGTGATATATTGGTGAATGATCTTCAATTACATGTTAATGTGACTTAGTTCGTGAGCCTAAAATCTTATAAGACAAACCATATTGTCTTGAAAGGATTTTTCAAATAACATATGCTGATGTCGTATGACGAATAAGTTAAGTAGGTGGCGAATGGTACAATGGGCATTTTCAATAGCAATTGATACTGTACTTGCATGAAATATTGAAAGTATATTGGTTAAAAGCATAAACATGATACTCAAATGTATTTTTTTGTCTTTTAATACAATTTATTTTTAACCCGTTAATATTATTAGGTATAGTTTTGAAAACTGGAGCAAAACGTAAAATTTTTTATTATAAATAAATAAAAATTAATATCCGCATATGAAATATTTAAAAGTACAGTAACATGAAGTTTTACTAGAACGCGAAACATTTTGCCTAAGTGAAGACAATGCTGAACATATGAAAATCATTGTACCAACAAAGCATGGGATCTCGTTTATTTTATAAGTTGATCCTTAAAACCCCAATTTATGTAGGTATAAGGAAAAAAGAAGATGGTGGATAAAAAAATATTAAAAGTAAAATGATTATAATTCAATTTTATTATTATTACAGGAACTATAGCATTGTTCTGGTGTTTCCTGTGGTTGTTCCTGGTGTACGACTCGCCGGTGCAGCACCCTCGCATCTCGGATAGTGAGAAGAAGTACATCCTCGATGCTATCGGTGATAAGGTGCACCAGAGCTCTAAGGATACCAAGGTTTGTAGTTCATTACTACTATGCGAAATATTCCATTACAACACTGTCTTTCATGCTGGTCTGTGGGCGAAAGAAAAATGTAGAATTTGTCAGCTGCTACTCTTCCCACGCAGATTGTAATAGTTAATTATGGGAAAGGGTTTAAAACGGGAATACCCATAGGCAATCTGTCAAAAATTTCTGTCTGAAATTTTCATTCCACCAATAAGCCCACAATTTTGTTAAGCGTGGTCTTCGAATTTCGCGATTCTTGGTATCTTAGCAATTTTAGTTTTCATTCAGACAGAATCTCCTTTTATCCCGAAACAAAAATAAATAAATGCAATTTAATTATCAGGTGGATTTCAAACAAATAATATGCATATGCATGAAACTTGTATAGAAAAAATATATATATACATAAAAATTAGAGCTATTATTTTTATTTATTTTTTATTTTTAGTTTTCTACCTTTTGCAATTTTTATTTTTATGCATTCAAACAATGTTCTGGAAGGTTCTCAAATATTTGAAGACGGATATTTATGAACCACTAATAGTAGTTTTTATAACTCTATTGTAGAGTTATAAAAACTACGATTCGTGGTTTAATATATGTGAGAAATTAATGTGTGGATCAACTATTGTTCTTTAGATAATCTTTAATTAAATAAAACAATTAGGTAGATACATATAAGTGTGTAAATATCTTACTATTAATTCTGCCTAATTCTGCGACGCCATTTTATCGGTCAATATTTCCGTGTTTATTTTGGAAACAATTAATTTTTTTTATTTTGGATTAAGGACATGAAAATTGAAATTAATAAGGTGATACTTTTTTATAGGCACATGTATATAGTTTTGGGACATAAAGCTTCGAACTTAAGAAATATAATTTTTTTTTATTAATTTACAGCTTGCGGTAACGGTAGATGCAATATAAAGCATTTTTCGCTTGTACAGCTTGTACCTAAAACTACTAAAGCCTTCTGAAATATTAGCCGAAAATAAAACAAGAGAGTTGTACTCGCGCTTTCAGGGTTTCGTAACATTATAATTTCAAAAGTTTTAAAAAATCATGTTGCTGTTGTAAGCCCCTATTTATTATTTTGTTTTTAGTATTTGTTTTAAAGCGCCAAAAAAAATAAATCTTTTGTAAAAATTTACTGTGTAGGTAAATCCCCTCTCTTTATTGAAACAAATAATAGAAGTAATTAAATTAAAAATTTAAAAACCACCGACATAATATACTAAATAACAAAATACACGTCCAACTTACCCCTCTTTTGCGTTGGAGGTTAAGAACATTGCTAAAAACAATCGATTTAGTCACCTTTGTATCAAAAAAGGAATTATCCAAATCAAACAGAATGACACACACGTTAAACTTATAACACCCCTCTTTTAGCATCGGGGGTTCAAAATCAAAATTACTTTCAGATCGTACCACCGTTCCGAAGCATCGCGACTTCTTTCCCGTTCTTGGCGATGGTAATACTTCACTACGGCAGCAATTGGGGGCTGTACTTCATCATGACGGCCGCCCCCAAGTTCGTCTCGAGCGCGCTCGGGTTCAATCTGACATCTACTGGCACATTGTCTTCACTCCCCTACCTCGCTAGGATGATATTCTCGCTTATATTTGGAGCTATTGGCGACAGGTAAAGTATTTGGAGTTATATACGACACTAACAGTTTAGGTTGGTGTACTTTAATATTGTTAAAATTTGTTATTATCTTTTTTTTATATACTATTAGTTTTCTGTTGAATTAATTAATTATTTTTATAATACATTTTCAATTTAAACTGTATTTAAGTATATAATAGATAACAGCCAACAAATATACTACTAATTCATTGATAGTAAATATTAAAAATTTAAATAAAATTTGTACTTATTTTGTTTAGGTGCTTTTGTTTGTATTATTTCTAATAAATTAAAATTGAATCATTTAACATCTTAAACTAAATGGCTTATGTATATAGATTAAATAATTTATTTTAATGCATTCACAGAAACTGTTTTTTTGGCAATTTTAATAAATATTACAAAAAATATAATTTAATAATTGCTTCAGACACTCGGTGGTCTATTAAAACTACAATAAATGTACTTACAGTTACATTTCTATTCTTACTACAGTTCTTCTTCTTATTACAGTTCTTATAAATTAAATAAATACCTAAACTCTTTAATGACCTAATCAAACAATTTCATATTTTTTATGCCACAAAAGACCCACTTGCGTTCAAAATGTGCAAATAATTTATTTGTATCGCAGAATAATACAACAGAACGTGGTGTCGACGACGTTCATGCGCAAGTTCTTCTGCCTGTTCTCTCACATCGTGCCTGGCTTGCTTCTGATCGCGCTGGGCTACACGGGCTGCGCGCCGATACTCTCCGTCGCTCTGATAACCTTCTCAATGGGCTCCAACGGCGCGGCGACCCTAACCAACCTCGTGAACCACCAGGACTTGGCACCCAACTTTGCGGGCACGCTGTACGGCATCGCCAACGGGATTGGCAACACCGCTGGATTTGTCACGCCGCTCGTCACGGCGCACTTCACTAAGAATGGGGTGAGAAACTTGTGTTATTAGATTCTTCTTGCTGCTATGCTATTATAAAATCTCGCAGTATATGAATACAACGATAATCACGATAAGTATAATTATTATGATATATTACATTAGAAATCAATGTATAAATTACGCTTTAAATAAAAAATTTAAAGGGATAAATGACACAGATTGAATTAGGCCCAAAGTATATACATAGATGAATATCCAAGACCCAGAGCCAATAAGAAAAGGACCATTTTCCATCATGACCTAATCGGGAATTCGAGAACAAGTCCTGGTTGAGAGGCAAAGATTTTACCACTGCGCCAATAAGGCTGTCGAAATACTATATATAGTATGTATATCCATGAAAATTGGCGCACGGGTATAATTTATAGAATATCACAAAACCGAGTCCCGGATCACAGTATCTAGTAGAAACAGCCAAGTTAGTTAAAAGTACTTCGGAAAATGTCACATTTCCATCAATTTCAGCAATGTCGCCGTGATCATGAATTAATTAATATGAATGAATTTATTCATTATGATAGCTATGTAAAAAACGATTTTTCTACTGTAATTATCCATATTTTCAGAACGGCTTCGCAGAGTGGCGGCCGGTATTCTTCACGGGAGCCTGCCTTTACATAGCATCAGCAATTTATTTTATTCTATTCGGTACTGGCGAAACACAGTCTTGGAACTATGTTACTCCAGAAGAGGAAGAGGAAGACAAAAGGCCGAGCAGTTCGTCAAACGATACCACTGTCACAATTCCAGTGAAAACTTAAACATTTTAGAATAAGAATTGTATTTATATAAATAGATAATGTCTATTCCCAAATGTGAAAATAAAATCGTAGGAATAAAAATGCGAACTGTGATATCATCATTTAGTATCTATTCAAAATATTAAACCATAAACAAGTGATTTATTTTATTTCATAACTTTGCCGCCAATTTGGGAATAGAAATCAAATGCCAGTGTTTTAGATTTTTAACGTACTGTGCGATGACTTTGCGTGAAAACCGTATTTTTTTTATTGTAGTATGGGTCTGTTTTAAAAAGAACAATGTAAGCTCATAAACGCTGTTCGTGACGTTCATGCTTTAATCAACTAGTACGACGATGCGTTTATGCATTTTTATTTTTATTTCGTGTGGTTATCAACAAACCAAAATTACCATTTACCATTTCAAGTAAGTACATTGAAATAAAAAATTCGTGACCAAGTAATTTTATAAAATTTGTAATATTTTGTACTGAACGATTGTTGTAGGTGTTTGTTTTTGACGATCCAACCCGATTAGCATATGTAATAAGCAGCTGCAGCTATCAAATGTTTAAGTACTTAGAATGTTATAGTTATAAGTTTAATATGTTTTAAGTGAAACTTTATACTTATTATTACATGATTGAGACAAAAGCGTTGCTACGGTTGATTACTCGAATTTATATTATACGAAAAAATAAGTATATCATAAGGATTGGATAAAGTCGAGAGAATATGTTTAGACGGCGTTGAAGGAATCGATAATTTGTCTCTTCATAAGAATATATTGCTGTAATTCCAAAAGTTTTTATATTGACACGTAGAAATATGTGTGTGATAATTTTAATAAAAAAATATATATATGTATTTTAAAGGGTTAATAAGACAAAACTAACTGAAGTTATAAATTAAGATTTATATCAAAATTTCTAAAATTAAATGAGTTGTTGATTGTAAAAAATCAAATAACGTGGCAATTTTCTTGTCTTTTAAGAAAAAAAAATCTTCAAGAAACGATCACATGTATACTAGGTATGTACAAATGTTATTAAAATGTTATTTCATCTTATTGTACATTTGTACAATAGATAACATTTACTGTTTTTTATTTCATATTCATTTGTAAATTCCAATCAAAATAATGCAATATGTTTATAATTTCATCATGTGACAATAATAGACGTCATACAAATTCTATATACATTCTGTTTTTTGATTTGTCGTTGGCGTATAGTAAACAAATTGAATTTACTTTGATTTTTCATACTTATTATATTGTTTAAAACAAAATACAGAGCAAGAGAAATCTGGCCCTAAATTAAGAATATTTTTTTTATATATTGTGTAATAGGCATGCAATGCAATGCCAAATTGTCGCAGATATGTAAGTATGACTTTTATTACATTATACAATTTTACACGTTATTTTGATTTATTTTTTAACCTACATACTCCCCTTTTAACCCTTCAATTTGCAAACCTTAAATCTGGTTTTACCAAACAGACTTGAAGAAATAAGACAGGAAAAAACATCTCGAGACTATATCTATACATCTTCTTGTTAGCATTGCGCTCTTTGCTAGCTGTTGTTTTAAACCTCGTAAATTATTGGCTAATAACTCTGTTCTCTACACTCTTAACTGTGATATCTCTTTTAAACTTATAATATCCTAGTATTTTAAAAGCAAACACATCATTGACTAAATGAAAAATGTTTATAATAATTCGAAATACCAGGCGATCATAAGTCAAGAAACGTGACACATATCTTTCCAAAAAGAGACAGCCATATGTTTCTGTACTCTTCATCGTCGATTGTTTACAACTGTACGCACTGCGTATGGCCTGTAATAGTATTTTTCTCCGAATGGCTTCGAAAAAATATATCGAACCTCTCTCTCTGATCCACTATTATAACTTATTGATTTGTACTACGTTGCGTATAACGTAAATTGTATTTTCATTGAATATTACGAAAGAGCCATATCGAACCTCTCTTTCTTCATTTCATTTAAACTAATAAGTACCAGGCAATAACAATATAACCCAAATTTTGAGACCTCTTTTTAACTTATGATGTCCTAGTAATTCAAAGGTTCGTTTGTTAAATAGCAAACAACCACCTTTTCATTACTTACACTCAACGAAAAAATGATTATAATAATTCGAAATACCAGGCGATCATAAGTCAAGAAGAGTGACTCAATATCTTTCCAAAAAGAGACAGCCATGTGTTTCTGTACTCTTCACCGTCGATTGTTTACAACCGTATGCACTGCGTGTGGCCTTTAATAGTATTTTTCACGGAATGGCTTCGAAAAAGATATATCGAACCTCTCTCTCTGATCCACTATTATAACTTATTGATGTTTACTACGTTGCGTATAACGTAAATTGTATTTTCATTGAATATTACGAAAGAGCCATATCGAACCTCTCTTTCTTCATTTCATTTAAACTAATAAGTACCAGGCAACAATAACAATATAACTCAAATTTTGAGACCTCTTTTTAACTTATGATGTCCTAGTAATTCAAAGGTTCAGTCTGTTAAATAGCAAACACCACTTCTTTATTAGTTACACTCGACGAAAAAATGATTATAATAATTCGAAATACCAGGCGATCATAAGTCAAGAAGAGTGCCTCAATATCTTTTCAAAAAGAGAGCCATATGTTTCTGTACTCTTCATCGTCGATTGTTTACAACCGTACGCACTGCGTATGGCCTGTAATAGTATTTTTCTCCGAATAGCTTCGAAAAAAGATATATCAAACCTCTCTCTTTGATCCACTATTAGAACTTATTGATGTTTTCTATGTTGCGTATGACGTAAATTGTATTTTCATTGAATATTACGAAAGAGTCATATCGAACCTCTCTTTCTTCATTTCATTTAAACTAATAAGTTCCAGGCAATAAAAATATAACCCAAATTTTGAGACCTCTTTTTAACTTATGATTTCCTAGTAATTCAAAGGTTCAGTCTGTTAAATAGCAAACACCACTTCTTCATTAAACTCAACGAAAAAATGATTATAATAATTCGAAATACCAGGCGATCATAAGTCAAGAAGAGTGACTCAATATCTTTCCAAAAAGAGACAGCCATATGTTTCTGTACTCTTCACCGTCGATTGTTTACAACCGTATGCACTGCGTATGGCCTTTAATAGTATTTTTCACGGAATGGCTTCGAAAAAGATATATCGAAGCTCTCTCTCTGATCCACTATTATAACTTATTGATGTTTACTACGTTGCGTATGACGTAAATTGTATTTTCATTGAATATTACGAAAAAGCCATATCGAACCTCTCTTTCTTCATTTCATTTAAACTAATAAGTACTAGGCAATAAAAATATAACCCATATTTTAGACCTCTTTTTAGCTTATCATGTCCTAGTAATTCAAAGGTTGAGTCCGTTAAATAGCAAACACCACTTCTTCATTAAACTCAACGAAAAAATTATTATAATAATTCGAAATACCAGGCGATCATAAGTTATGAAAAGATATCTCAGTTACTTGCCAAAACAAGACATCAATACATACATATGTTTCTGTACTCGATGAGTGTTTATTACTACTATTACTTTGATAGTATTTTCGATGAATTACTACGAAAAAGATATATCGAACCCCTATCACTGTTGCACTCTAATCATTGTCAATTGTTTACTAAGCTACGTAAGATGTCAATTATAGTTTTAAAGAATTACTCTGAAACAGCTTATACACTTTTTATGCAACTTTAATAAATCCTTTTTTATATGGTGATATGAAAGTGGAGGAATAAAACGACGATATGATTAAAGATTATTTAATATATTGTTATTACACAATAAGGTAGACATTTTATCGTACATTAGATATATACACAGGCATACATTCAAATTAATAATATATATTTTTCTTAAATCAATTAAATGACACAAAACAGTGAGACAAGTCTAGTTTCATTACACAAGAATAAAAATCTATTCGAAATTTATAATTATAAATCTGTGGACATTTATATTATTAATATAACATAGAACGATCACTGACATTCTAATTGAAACATAAAATATTTCATTAAAAAGTTTTACTATTCTTACCTCTTTGGAATTACATCACCAAAACAGCTAATGTTATGGTCACAAATATTGAAATTTTCAGGCGGGATTCGCATGACATCACTAATAACATACATATATTTTCTGATATTCACAAAAAAATTATATTAAAATCAAGTCGATCACTATAATTTATTATAGTTGTAACATTATAATGTCAAAACATTAATTTTTTTATATCACTTGCAAACCTAAACAGAACGATTACTTGTGCTTAAATAGCATTCCCTATACGTAAGATTCCGATTCCGTATCAGATTCGGAACAGTCTAACGCTAAAACATGTTGGTCATTCTTATCAGCACCGTTATACAGTCGAGGTACTGACTTGGATCTCGATTTATCATCCTTATTCACATGAACCGGCTGGAACTTCTTCAACACTCTCTGGTATACCATCTTCCTGGGTGGAACTGGCGGTGGTATATGCGGTGGTTTCTTATTTTTATTCTGCTCCTTTTCCGCGTGATATTCTGGCTGTACGGCTGTAGGAGTAGCTTTATATATATCCGATGAAAACATTTTCGATTTCTCTTCGTGGAATATATCCCTTCTTCGGTTGTACACAGACGTGTATAATGGCTCTATGTACTGTGTTGTATAACAGTTCTCGAAGGAGTTCTCGCTGGCAGGTGATTCCGTTGATCGGCTGTTGAATGAATTTTGAGGCTGATATAATGTGTCGCTGCTGCTTGAATCGCTGTGTAATATGATATTGGCAAGAGATTTTGACTGATTCAATTTATTATTGTTATAGTTACGATGTCTTGACTTTTTATTATCTTCAGGGCTCCCATTGTAGATTCCATCGATATATGTATATGAATTCTGTAGTGGAGCCCTAATTTGTTTCTCTGGCTCTCTATTATTCGAAATTCCATTTGTACAACTCTTAGTGCACATATGTGCGGGATCAAATCGACGTTTACGACAACAGTTAACATTAACGTTGATTTCGTAATTACCACTGCGATTTTTCTCATTGTTATTGGGATGCCCATCGTCATTAACTTCTAAACTTTTTGTCCTCGCGGCTTGACGAGACCAGTCATTTCTTGTAAAAATGGTGGCTGCCGGTGTTACACTTCCATCTTTATTCTGGGAGGGTTCGCCTTGACTCTTCATCATTTGTCCATAAATATTCTCTGTCGCATTTGTTTTATTATAATTTGCGCTTTTCTGCTCCCATCCAGTATACACTCTGGAATAGTTAGAATTCGTGTTCGACTCAATTTCTGCATGAGATGGATATTGATTCTGTCGTTGAATATTTTCAGTGAACATAGCAAGGTCGTGTATGTTGCTATAAACAATGTTTTCCTGACTAGAAACCAGGTCCCGTTTGATATCGATTGACTCCTGTTTAGTTTCTAATAAATTGTCAGAACTTTTAGCCCTATTAAAATTTTTATTTGCAACATTGTTTTCGACATCTTGAGTGTCTGCATACATGCTGTATACTTTAGAAGTTCGTGCAGCTTTTGACATACTTCTTGGTGGTTTTTGGGGCTCCAAGCCAGTGATATACTTGGCTGGGCTTTGGGCATAAATATCTGCTGTAGAACGCTGAAGTGCTGTTTTGGAAACATAATTTCTTTCATCTATTCCATTCGAAATTCCAATGTTAATTGTGTTGTGTACATATCTTTCCCCTGTATATGGCGTGGTATACAATTCTTCATTAACTGTACTATACATATCAGCTTTGTTAGAATAATTATTCTGTCGTTGGGCTATTCGTGGAAGACCATTAACATTATGGTTTTCATTATGGTATCTAGCTACTAATTTAGATTCTTGTTGCATAGTGCAGGTGGGAGCTGAGAGGCTATGTAAAATATTTCTAGGTGCAGGACTGTTTCCGCCATTGCTGTTTGAGTCGTCTTCAGAGAGAGTTAGCCCTGAATCTCTGCTCAATGACAATTTTTCCTTACGCGGCGTTGACAGTTCCATAGAATCTAGTGATATACCGACAGAGTGTAGGCTATCACTTTCTTCTGCACCTGAATCTAGAAGCGCATTGGAAGATTCGGGGCTGCCATTTCCCAAGAGGCTAGATATCTGCGATCCGAATAAATCGTCGGCTTTTACTATAAGTAATTCTACAACCATTGGCACTGCTTTGGGAGCTTTGTCACAGGGAGTGTTGGGCCATAGGAGGCTGGGCCCGACGCAGACTCCTAGGTTCATGGGACACATGAGGTTGATGTTCGATTTCTTGGCGATGGCTTGGAGCAGACAGACAAAGTACGTCAGCATATTGTAATGTGACTTTGGCAGCTTTAGTAGTAAAGATCGGACTGCTGTTACTTTTTCTGCTTGAGACAATCCTGCAATAAAAATATATCATGTAAACAAAATCAAAGGTGGAACATTAACTATGTAATAGTATTTTCTAATATGAATGCAAATAATTATTTTTTCTTGAATATAAATAAATAAATATATAGGGACAAATCACACAAATTGAGTTAGCTCCAAACTAAGTTCGAAACTTGTACTATGGGTACTAACTCAACGATACTATATTTTATAATAAATACATTGTATATAGAGGTAGATAAACATCCAAGACCCAG